>JAMZAV010003316.1:0-72699 GCA_024449915.1 Sweltsa coloradensis
ACACTCCCGGGAAATCATTTTTAAAAAATTGTCTAAAAATTTTAAATGTTTTTTTGTGTGGAAACCCCCTACAGTAAAAAAAAGGGTTTTGCCCGGTTTTCTGCAGTAACCCTTTACAGGTTTTTGGTGTTTATAAAATTAAAACCCCCCCTTATACAAGAAATTAAAGAATCTTGGTAAACGAGAGATTGGAATTAAGTTGACTTTGTGGTAAAAACGATTTTAAAAGGGGACCCCTAAAAGGGAAAATTTTAAAGCTGATTGTACTATAATAATATATTTGTAATAATATTTGAAGTTGTTGATGTAGTGACAAGCCAGATTTCTTAAAAAAGCATGCGAGATGGAATAATTAATAAAAAAGTGAGTGAAGGTAACACATTTTATTATAATTTTTGGAAGGATCTATAGAAATAACTAATTTGAGAAAGTGCTTTGGAAAATTATTAATTATTTGAGTAGAAATATTTCAATGCATTTGTCAATGAAGAAGATATTAATTAAAATATGCACGGTTGTAACTTCGTGGTATTGAAACACATTGGTTGTATTGAATTTCACCAAAATCAACTTTATACAATAAAAGTTTGGCAATTGCAGAGTTTAATGTTTGCCAATTCCTATTTCATATTAAACACATTATGCTTGGCAGTGCATTGGATTTAATTAAAAAAGTTTCACAGTATTGTTTCCATATATTTACTACTTATACTCAATTGATGTAGTTCTGTATGAATGTATATATTTTATACGAAATATGAATAGGTCGCGTGCGTTGAGTTTGATGAGGAATCATTGTTCTTGGAATCGGTAGAGAACTGATGGAGTAACCCTAATTTAATGTATTTTACCCTGGGCAGCAATCAAAAACAAAAAAACAATAGTTTTGGGAAACTAGACATTGCAAATTAATCTATTTATTATATTAATCACATATATCAGTGAATCCAAATTTAAAAATAAAAAAATTTGTTTTTTTTTAAATAACCCAAATTTAATAAACATTGGGGGGACTTTTTTTTAAAAAATCCGTTAAAAAAGGAAAATTTTTATTGGATACCGCCCTTTTTCCAACTTTTGGATACTGACGTGGGAGAGGGAACTCCCCTCATTTGTTTTAATTTATATATTTTAGGGGTTTTTTAGGGCTGCCCCCAAACCTTGGGTTAATATATTATGCATGAACCCAGACATGCTTACTGATACAACTGAGAAATGGGGAATTTTGGTACGTGGTCGTGGAGGACGTTTGATCTTGACCATGCTGGGGGTCTAAAAAAAACTGCAGTATACCAGCAAAAATTTAAATTTAAAAAAAGGTTTGTTTTTTTTACAAAAAGGGAAAATACAATGAATAGTTTTTGTCTTAGTAAATTTTACTAAATTTTACAAAATATACTATAAATTGCCTCCCTTTAGTGAACTCCCAAATTTACATTTGGGCTTTGAAGGGACAGGTTGGGCTTTTACCTTTTAAACCTGTTGTTGACTCACCCAAATAATTTTGTGAAGTTAGACCTCCCCAAATTAGACGGGCCCCGTTCTAAAAACCCAATCAAAACCCCAGTAAAGGGGTTTGGGCTCGCCGGGGGGTTTTTAGCTATCCCGTATATTTTTTGGGGGGGGCCTTCCTTGCCTTTTTTAAAGACCCACACCCTGACTAGTTTGGGTTGAACCCCCACTAGGGGTTTGGGGCTCCCGTGAAACTTTTCATAAAACCCCCTAGAGGGTCTTACCGTACGGGATAGTTTTTCACAATTTAGGGGGTTGGGGGCCCTCCCGTTTTTGGCTACTTTTTTCCCGTAGGGCCTGAGCGGGGGTGGCTGAAAGAGCATGGGGAGCCCAAAGGGAGGGGGCTTGCGGGTTGTTTTCCCCGACTGAGAGGCCTCGGCCTGGGCAGGGCCCCCTTTTATACAAATCGTGCATGGGAAAAACCCCCCCTCAAAACACCCCTTTTTCGGTGACGTAGCCCCGGGGGTAAGAAATAGTCCGAAACCTGACTCCCCTGCTCCCTACGGGGGGGCGGAAAAAACAAATTTCACCTGCCCCTTCACCCCCTTTCGGGGTCAAATAGTGACCCCATTCTCTAAGATGCACCGAATTTCGGCTACTCTAATGACGGGAGGGTACTGCGTGCGATATCACCCCATAAAAAAACCCCCCTTCTTCTCCGCTTTTGATGTCCCCCCAAAGGAGGTGCATAAAAAGACCCGTCAAAAAAACGTTTATGGGGGTGAAAAATCGGGCGTAAAAGACGCAAGAGAAAAAGGGTTTAAGGGAAAGTGAAAGTTTCAGCTATATATCCTTTTCCCCTTGGGAAAAGGGGACATATGCTCTCGAGCCTTTTGGACATAGGGGAAAAAAAGCAGTGTCCTTCCTAAACCCCCCGTCCCTGATGCTACAATGACCCTGCCAGGGGAAATTTCCCCTGACAAGGTGGGTTAACCGGGGGTTTAAGAATTTAACTTTCTTACGGGGTTTTTTCTCCCGTGTGGAAAATGACAAGTGTTTAGAAACTGGACGCTGGGGCAATTCTGAGCTTGTAGAAAAAACAAAGGTGATGGAAACCCTCTTGTTTTTAAATCATTTGGAGTGATGATTTTTAGTGTGATAACCCAGAAATTTAAAGATCTCCCAACCCGCGATATTACTTTTCAGTATCACCCCCTTAAAAAAATCAAATTAGCGTTTACCCCGTGAAAAAAAACGTCATTTCCCCTTCCAAAAATTCCCGGGGGGGGGGAGTAGATCCAAGAAATTTATCGAGAAATAAAACAAAAAAACAAACAACCGAACCCAAAAATCAAACCCTTTGGTCCTGCGGTTTCAAACGATCGTCAAATGGAAATGCCCCTATGGGGGTGTCCTATCAGATCATGATAAAAAACATAGCAAAAAAAAATAAAATAAAACAATCAAATATTTGAGTAGAAAAAGATCAATAAAAGGTGACAAAAAATAAACTAAAATTTTAAAACTTCCCTACATGTTACTTTTTCCTTAGGTGTTTTTTTGTAAAACCCCCTTTAAAAGCTAGGGGGTTTTAAACCGGCCAACAATAAGCTTAAAAATTTTAAACTTAAAATTACATGATACCCTTCATTAGGTGTACGTTGTACCCCCAAATTTTTAAACTGACTTTGGGGGAAGCTCCCTTTTCCTTGGGTGTACGTTGTACACCCCAATTTAAACAGGGCATAAAAATGATACCTTTCATTAGGTGTACGTTGTACACCCCAATTTAAAAAACCTTTTCTCACAATTACAAGAAAATGTAATTGAATTCGGGTTTTCCCATGATCCCAAGGGAAAAAAACATCGCAAAAACCAAAATAAATAAAAACATATTAAATTTAGCTTAAAAAATCGAAATTAATTTTTTTACTGGATATTTTAAGGGGTAAATGACCCTCAAAAACAATAAAGTAAAAATAAAATGGCAATTTTAAAAATATTAATATGAGGAAACCCATTGCCGGGTGAAAGAAAACCAATTTTAAAATTTTTATAAAAATTACAGAATGTTGTAAAAAACAAGGAAAATTAAAATGCTAAATCCCTACTGAGGTGAGCCCACTTGTGCTATTTAGCACATTTTTTACCTTATAAAATTTTGGGCAAAAAAAAACAAAAAATACATTTTTAAGAAACATCCAAATAGCGATTAAAAATGGGGAAATCATATGATTTTTCATCATTTACTTTAATTGATTAAAAATGTATTTCATTATGACATAATTATAAAAAAAGGGGTTGGGATAAAATTTTATATATACCAACTGACCAAGACTATCCGCCACTTTTTGTTTGGGAAAATCCCCCTCTCGTTTTTCCCTTTCAAATTCCAAAAAACAAAAAAAAAAAAATAGTGACGTACACATAACTATACAAACTCCCCACCCTCCCCAAAAACTAAAAAATGTCCAAAAAAAAAAAAATAAGAAAAAACCATTAAAAAAAAAACATCATGGCGTTTGCCATTGCAAACATATTTAAAAACCCCTGTCCTTTACTTCACGTCATTTTTGACGCCAGCCCTTTTCCTAATTTATTTTCAATTGGGCCCTCCTTTAGCCCCCCAAAAATGTTGGGGTAAAAAAACATAACAAAATTGTTTTTTTAAATTTTCCTTTATTTTTTTAAAATTAGTACCTCGTTGAGATTCACCATATTTTTGTATTTTTTTGTTTAACCGAAACACAACACTCAAAATTTTTGCTTCATAAGATTAAAAGGGGGGGGGGGGGGCTTGAAGTATAATTTTCACGTAGAAAATAAACAGACGTCGTCATTGCCCCTACCATTCACCCAAACTTCCCCCACTTCTATTGTTTTTTTTGGGGCTTTCGTGTTTCCGTACTGGGATCAAGGAAATCCATGTGATTAAACCCTACCGATTTTGCTTCGAAAATAGGGGTAGAAGCGGCGCTATTTACCATGATTGTGATAGTTTTTCCCCGTTGTAGTTCTTTCCATAGTTTCAAAAACACGTGCCGTCCCGGGAAGGCTTTTGCCCCGTCTTCGTGTGCCCCTTCATGACGATTTATTACTACATTTTTTCTCTTTTTCCCTTTGGAGGCCGACTGGGGCAACCATTTCGTTTTTGGGGGTTTTGAACTGGCCGCGCCCAAAGGCGGGCCTCGGGTTTGAGGAGCACGGCCTACCCCAGGTAGCCCGGCGGGGGCGCCCAGACAGTTTTTGGCGACCCCCGACTCCCCGCTCCGAAGATCAGGACCCCCGCGCGGCCTCCGCGTGGTACCCCAGACCCCTCGGGGTACAAAATTCCCCCCAATACTAGAGCCCACACTTTCGGTGAAAATTTTGACAGATGTGTTTTATAATGAAAAATATAAAAACTCTTCGGGGACGGGTTCGAAACTGGCGCTTGGGGGTGAGTTTTCGAAAAAAATAAAACTCTGACCTTTAGGCGTTTATCAGTGCCGTGTACTTTTAAATTTGGGCTGGCTGGGGGACTTGTTTCCCCAACACCCCTTGTCCGGACTCAAATTTTTGGTCCTTTTGAGACATCCATGTTCACAAATTTGGCCGGTGGGCCCTATGACGTTTAAAACATCCCCCTTAAATTGCTTTGCAATTTCCTTTCCCTACTCTTTTTTAAACCCTTTTCGTTTTGCAATAACAAACTTGGCACCCACCACTCCCGGGGGGCAAGATATCTATTACTTGTGCATATTATTTTCCCATGACCCTTTTTTTTCCCTTTAAAAAAAAACAAACAAAAAAAAAATAAATTGCTCTTTCTAAAAACTTAGCATGAATTTTTTTTCCATAACGGGAGGGTTTTAAAAACATTTCTAAAAAATTAAATCATTTATACCCCCAAAACAGAGCAATATCTATATTTGTTTAAAAATTACTGTTTTACTAGCAATTACTTTTTCCCTTACTATCATCATTTTTCCTGATAAAAGGGAACCACAAATTCGCACCCAAGTTAAAAACCGTAGACTCCTCCCTGAACTGCCGCTGAGGAGTGGGGGGGGGCCGAGTTTGTATCCGACCACTGCCCATTGAAGACTCGAGTTCGACCCCTCACCTCGATGATAGAAAACGAGTACACCTCGCATTGTGCGTGATCGGTAATTTTCCGATGTCCAGCTGTTGTAAATCATTACAAAAGGGTTTAAAAGTTTTGTAATGTGAAGCTCTTATTTTTTTTACCTCGATTTTCCTCCAGATAATGTTCGTTCCCTGTTTTTCTGGACTACTTTACCAGGGCTTCCCCAATCTTATTCATCCCACTCCACATTCCCTTTACGATTCTTTTTGACAATCATTTTTCTTTCCCCCAATGTTCTAAACCTATACCCTTTCTTACAATTTTACTATTCCCCAAATTTAAAGCAAAGTGACTTTCAAATGTAAAACCCAGTTTTTTTTCTAATCCCCATTACGGCATGATATTGTGCGAGTCTATCTTTTCTTCCTATCCCCCTTTCTTTAAAAATCCCCTAAATGCAAATCACAAAAAACTTTACCGTTACAAACTTCAAAAACACAAAGAAAAAACCCCTTTGTGCTCTGCAGGGCAGTCACTCGAATTTTACTTTTTAATTGTCTGTCCAAAACTTTCTGTACCAGTTTTTTACCCTCAAAAATAACAATCCTCCAAGAAAAGGGAAAAAATCCTTTACTGCCTTTTTTAAGTAAGAGCAATGTCCCTTGGGGCTACCTGAACGGGGCTGGGGATGTTGTGCTCTATACAAACCTACGTCGGTCTGATAAACCAAAATCACCCTTTCTGTTTTGGGAAGTACAAACGTTATTATAAACCCCTTAAAATAAATTTTTTAAAAAAAACTAATAAATTTTCGTACGTTTCCTTTTTCTCATATCATATCCTTCATCTGACGCAAAGCGAGGGTGGATTGGGGGGGAAAGGGCCCCTCACCCTTTTGATTATGCCCTTTCCCATTTACTGTTTTACTTTTATTCCCACGATTTTTGTACTCATAAGTACTTCAGGGTTACCCTTTTGGCCTGCTCACCCACGTTTTTATTTTACACTTATTCCGCCCATTCAAATGTATAACAAAAAAAAAAAATTTTTTTAATCCTTTGGGTCTATTCCCACTACCGTTACCCATTTATTGGGCTTACTCTTTCGGGAAACCTAAGACCGATCCCTTTAAAGACATATATGAAACGTACAAAAAATCGTGTGTTTCATTTAATTCTTTTTGATACAGCAAAATTTGGGATTTTGCACGTATTTTTAAATTTGTGTTACTTTAAATTTAAATTTTTTTCAATACCCTTTTTTTTGACACTTGGATTGAAATTATTTTAAAATTAAATCGAGATACTTTAAACTGCTACCTACACCTTTCCTCGATACTACTTTTTGGGCCCATTGGGTTCCCTGGTTAAAAAATTTCTTCTTTTTTCTTACCATCCTTATTTATGACTTGTACTAAGTTTATAACTGTTGAATAGTTTTACTTAATCTTTACCAAACTGATGAAAGAACCTTTTAACCTAGTTTTTGGCAAAAAGTTTTTCTTGCATTTGCTATAGATTTTAGATAGTTCAACAACGTTTTTAAATTTTTTGTGTTATAAAGCTAAGCCCCCTTTTGACGTTTATTGTATGTATTTCTAAAAGACATTTCTTTTATTACTATGGGTACTTCTATGTGACTTTTATTAATGTCCGTTTCCTACGTTTTAAATGAAAAATTGAAAACTAACCAACCCGCAATTACCCTTTTTTCCTTCAAAAAAAAAACTTTTCATTTTTTGTTTTTACAAAGCAAATTAAAGCGATCTGAAAATTTTTTACTTTTCCCAAATGCTATTTTCATTTTTTTCTTCAAGGGACTTTACTTTTTTTTTATTACTGAGCAATTACCGCAACCCCAAATTTTTTTTTACTACCCAAAAGCTTTTTACATATATTTCTTTAAAAAACTTATATTTTTTTTATTCTGAGCAATTTACTGCGATCTCCAAATTTTTTTATCCCGACCCTAAACAAATAGCATTGATTAAAAAAACAAGTTTTTAAAGATTTACATTTTTTTTTAAACCCAATTTAAAAAAAAATAAAAAAAAAACGTCACAAATTTTTTTTTACTTTCTATGATGTGATTAATTTTTGGAATTTGACTTGGGTTTCTAATGCCTTTAAGGATGGCCCTTTTTTTAAACCCTTTTGCTCCTACGAGTTGGTATCAGTTTGAGTAAGGTTTGTTTTACAGACCCTTTCTTTCCTTTCTTAGTGGCGAAGTTTCTTTAGAACTTGGGTTTTAGCCCCAAACCCTGCGTCGACATTGTACTTTTGTTTTGGAGGATACCGAATATGAACGTTCATTCCTGAAGTGCTAGGTCGACTAGGGGACAAAAAACTTTTGTTCTTTGGGTCTTTAGTCTTAGTACCAGAGGTGCTTGGTTCATGCCGCATTTTCCAGCGCCGTGTCATTTGTTCAATACCCCTTGTTTTTTTTGGACCTTTGGGGGTTTAAATTCCCAAAAATAATTCATCTGGTATAGGGGGAAGTTGTGCATAGTATCTCTTTCCCCATCTTCATGTCTTGTTTTTTTTGCGCCTGCCGTTTCCCTTTTGCGTAAAGGTTTCTATAAAGCCAAGTGTCCCATATTGGGGTGGTTTCGGGGCTAGGGGCCCTCCTTGCCGGTTTTTGATTCTTTTCCTTCTCCGTGTCCTTTTTGGACTGTCCTTTTTCCCGGGGGCTATTTTCCCAGAAGTGGGGTTTTTTAAATTCGGGGTTTCGTTTATGCCTGTTTGTTTCCCCGTCCCTTTCCTCGTCTAGTTTCCAGTGCCGGGTTTTTAAAATGGGTTTTCATTCGTGTGTTGAACTTTTTTTAAACCCTTTTACTTTGGCTGTTTGACTTTACCAGTGTATACATGGGGGATGTCAAAGGCACTTTTCCCTTTGAAATTTGGTGACCCTGAAGGGCCCCCTTTTAAAGGGTTCCGCCATTTCTTTTCTAAAGGGTCCGTGTAACGTCGGTGTAAAACATTACCAAATCACCAACCCTATTTTAAAAATCAGTGGCGTTCTTATTGTATTGGTTTCTGATTGCACTAAATTCCAAATCTGCCGCTTATTTTCGTAGGCGTCCCCATGAGTCTACCTGAGTTCTGAGGGTTTAAAGATAAACTTCTCTGTAATTTTAAAAACTTTTGGGTTAGATAACTTTTTCGTATGGAAATAATGGATCATGACCGAATACAAGATAGGCGGCAATAACCCCGTTGTGGTCGATATAGCGCTTTTTTCATTGTTAGTAAGATCTTGGGATTTAGCTGTCCCAATTTAAATTTCTCTTTACAGTTAGGTGGCAAAATCGAGTGAATCTGTCTGTGAGCAACCTCTATCTTTCCATTCTTTTCGATCGATAACTTGTCACATTGAAATGCTTAATTTTTAACAATTTCCATAGTCCCCTTTGAACACTTTTATAAGAACTACTTGCGTTTTCGCTGACGCCGCCAGTTTGGGGTACCGGGCCTTTGCGACGACATTTCCAAAAAACTTTTGTGGGAATAATTGCAGAATGTTTTTAGGGAAACGGACAGGAAAATGGGGAAACCCTAAATCTGTCTATAATTGTTGTATATATCGATTCCCTTGTTGCTGACAATGAAAGGACCCGTACTTTTATGTGCAAACCCTCAAAGGTTTTTAAATACTTCTGGGGACCTTTTTTAATCGCGGGCCTTTTTTTGGATGAGGGAGGCCCCTTTCCCTCTTTACACGATTCACAAGATGCCCAGTACTTTCGGGATATCATTGTTGCGCCCCCCAATAAACGCGAGAGAATAGCTGAGGAAAGTTTTTTCCCTCTTCCTCCCCTGGGGCCCTAAGAAGGGGGTCCCTGATAAGCCTCCAATATGTGCGTTTCATAAATTTCCCGGGAAAAACCCACCCTGTGCTCAAATTCATTTGCCGATTTTTTCCTTTTATTTAAAAGGGGTTTTCTTGCTATAGCATAGTCCCAATCCCGAAAAATTATCTTTTAACCCGGGTCGTTAATATTGGACGAAGTCGAGTATCTTTTTCGTTTTAGGGGAAAATTAGCTTCTGTCCCGGTTTCCCCAAATTTTAAAAACGAGCCGTTCTTCCCCTTCCTCGCTTTGTTTCCCCCTCGAAATTCTTTGGGCCCCCTAGTGTTTCTCCTCGAGGGAGGTTTACCCTAGCCTGGGCAATGCCTCCCCGTGGACTAATTTTTTCCCGCGGGTTTTGTATTGGGAATTTGAAATCAATTCAGATAAATTGGGGTCGGGCCCCAAAGAGAATGTCTTTTCCGGGCCCTTTTTTGAGTGTTTAATAATGCAAATTAAGGGGTTGTGATCGGACCTCAGAATGAAGTGAGTGCCAAATATATACTGCCTAAAGTTTGTAGACACCCAAAAAAGAGCACTTGCAGCTTTGGGTTCCCACCCCCCGTAAATTTAACTCAGCTGGGGTCCAAATTTGGGGACTTTCAAATGCAATAAAGGGCTGTCAAAAAAATCTACAAAACCCGGGAGGTGTTCCACCCATTGCAAAACCAAATCCCAAACAGAATTTTCTGTGGGATTGCTTTTTTTCTACCGGGAAAAAACCGCACTGAGTCCGAGCAAACTCTTGCCTGAGAGAGTTTTTTAAAACTGTTCGTGTATTTCCGTCCATTTTAAAGGGTGTGTTCTTCCTCGTGAGGTTTGTTAGAAAATTTTGCAAGTTTCCCCCCCAAAACCTTTTTTAACAATCTTTTAAAATCCCCCCGAAACCAAAAAACTGTTTAACTTTTTCTTGCCCTTTTTTTTGGGGGGAGGCCCTGGGGGTAATTTCTTCGATTTTTTTCGGGCGAAGGTTTCAAACCCTTTTTTGTCCCAAATGAAGCCTAAACAAACAATCTGAATTGAAAGAAGGGGGCATTTTTTGGGACGGTTTTCCCCTTTACAGCCTCCGTTTTTACAAGCGTTTTCCAAAACCCTTCCCTGAAAATGCCCTTTTGGGTTTTTCTAATTTTGTCAGAAAATAAACCCAAAACATCGGGTAAAAATAAAAAACATTTATTTTTCATGTCACGAAAAAAATATGGTCCAAAAATCTCTGGGGGGACCGAGGCCAGTCCCGGGGCCCTGAGGTACGATTTAAATCTAGTATTTGCCCGGGAATAATTATAGCGCTCTTATGACGATGTTTGGGCTCCAATTCGATGCTGTAGAACGCATCTTGAAGTCTAAGACGGAGAACACTTGGCATTGCCGATAAAGATAACGTTCTTGCACAGAAGGCATTGGATAATTTTCTGCACGAGTAACCGCATTAAGTTTTTAAATAACTACATACTAGACGGTACCCCTTCTTATCGTCCTTATTTACAGACGTTTGGCAACTAAGAAGGCAGGTGAACTCCACTCAGAGAAGGAAGGAACAAGTATACCCTTATCAACTAACTCTTTTATTTTCTCTTCGAGAAATAGTTGCACGCGTATGGTGGTCTTGTACGGACGCTGCCTTATAGGGCGCTATCACCTGTGTGAATGCTATGCCTAACATTTGTACCACTCCCTAACATCACCTCTACGATAGAAACACTTGCATATTCTTCTAATATTCCTCTAATTTGTTGCTGAAGATCCGGCGCCAAGTGCCCAAGATTACATAACTCTCGAATTCTTTTCAATATTATCGCCCTGTCTTGTTCTGAGTATGCTATCATCTGCAGTACTCTGCCACGTTCCATATGTACACTACCTTCCGATTTTATATCAGTCTTCTATTATCCATCATATCACCAAATCGTCCTCCTTCACTTGATATTATGAGCAATGTCGGTCGTGATATGACTCGTTACTATTTACATTACAGTTCCCTGATTAATTCCTTAGGACATTATCACTTTCACTCTTATCCCCTTGCAAAATCTTGATGTTATACACGTCGCCCCCCCGATTACCTAATTGCAAACTATACATACTGCGTTATTCACTTAACTTCTTTTCCGATTTACCATTATTGCCATTCATTTTACGACATTTTTTTACTGCCTTTTTCTGAAATATCTCATTTCTAGATACCCTCATGCTGAGTACTGCACATCCGCCACTGGACGCCTGTGTCCCTCGTTGTGTTTCCCGAACCTGAAACTTTCTTACTGGACGATCATTTATTATTCATTTCTTTTTACCTAGTGATTTCTCCTTTCATTTTTTCTTCTCAATCAACTCATTAACATTTGTCATACACCGGTTGTCTTCGTTGCTGTGACTCCTACGGGCAGGCCTACCATTGGTGTCCCACTGAAGAATTTACCGTCACGACGTGACCCATGCCTTTACTGATTTCCTTCTCAACTGGACTTTCCCAAATACTGACATTTTCTCACTCGATTTGACTTACTCCTACATTCTCCTTTCTTTCGACTTACCCCTACTATTATTATTAAACTATATTTACTGTACAAACAATCACTCCCTTCTTGACGGAGACACGTTCCTCAGAACTGGTTACCATCCAACAAATGGCACGCCCGTGCGTGCCGCCCTTTAGACTATTGAGCGGCCCCTTGAGTCGCAGTCTGCCTTTCCGTGTTATTTACGATATTGTGTACAATGTCGTAATCTACAACGTCGGCCGTCAATTGTTGACGCATGTTCGCCTGGCTGCAGGGGTTGTCCGCGCGCACCTGCTGTGTCTCGGTAACAATGGCACGTGGAGTATTCAACCTTGCAGGTATGCCATTTTAGTCTGGCGGCAGACCTGAAAAATACCTCTAGAAACCGATTTTTGCTAAACTTTTTGAGTAGAAGCTGCACACTGGTATCAAAATGTTCGTATGAACGTCAGGAATGTCATCTACCTTGTGTGCATCTTGGCATTTGTTGCGGGTGGCGGTAGGCGGAGGTCAAAGGTCACGCGGGTCATGCACACAGCATCGTACTGTTTTGGTTATATCTCTTGAACAAATAGAGATATTACCCTCCAATTTGGATGAGTCAGTTACTGAATTACCATATAATCATCCCTGTATTATGTGCATTTCGGCTTTTAGTGCAGGAGGCGGTAGATGGTGGTCAAAGGTCGCGCGGGTCATGCGCGCCGCATCGCACGGTTTTGACAATATCTCCTGAACAAATATAGATACTACCCTCTAGTTTGCTTGATTCAGTTATTGAAATATCATTTCATCACCTCTGCTTTGTGTGCATCTCGGTATTTGGTAAAGATAATGGTGGGCAGAGGTCAAAGGTCACCACGCGGGTCAAGCGCGCGGGTGGCGTACTGATTTGCGTATATCTCCTGAACTAATAGAGATATTACCCTCCAGTTTGCATGATTCAGTCAAAGATAATTTCAGTTATTGAATTACCATTTCATCATACCTGTATTGTGTGCATTTCGGCATTTGGTGCAGGTGGCGGTAGATGGAGGTCAAAGGTTCACGCGGGTTTATGCGCGCCGCATCGCACTGTTTTGACTATATATCCTGAACTAATAGAGATATTACCCTCTAGTTTGCTTTATTCAGTTATTGAAATACCATTCCATCACCTCTGCTTTGTGTGCATCTATATTTGGTAAAGGTAGGCGGTAGGTGGAGGTCAAAGGTCACCACGCGGGTCAGGCGTGCGGTGGCGTACTGTTTTGGGTATATCTGCTGAATGAATGAGGTGTTTATCTCTATTTGCTTATTTCAGTTGTAGAAATACCATCCTATCACCTCTGTGTTGTGTGCATCTCGGAATTAGTAGGTCTTTATCATATTTCAAATATTGAAATCCCGCCTCAATTACCGACAATGCTACAATCAGTTGCCGCTTGCGTTACAGCACGCCCCAATCCATCACGTGCGGCTGGTCAAAGGCTTATTACTGATCTGGAAACTTTCAGATATTTTGCCAAATTTTGGCATTTTTTATTGAACTATTTACTAACGATTACAGTGGGGTGGGGGGATTGCAGTTCACTTTTTCAACACGATCCTGGGTGGTGGTGGTGCTCAGTCGGACTACAACTCGATGTAGGGAAGTTGTCTTAAGCATCTAAATATCTCTGAGTGTAAAGAGTGTTCGAGTGAAACAGTTCGACAGTGATTCAGACGTTTTTTGTTATCTTTACTATTCCGTACGGATGGTGAGTTCATTATCATTTGATAACTGTACTTAAGGGTATGGGTCAATCTGTTTATGTATATGTCCGTCCATTTGATGTCTGTTCACTGAGCTATTAGCTATTAACAATTAATGAGCTATTGCAATTATTTGTTTTCGAAATTACTCGCCAATATAGACAGTTGTTGTAAGTGTAAGCGCTCTGTTTACATGTTTGTTTGCATCAATGGTGTCATAGAGTAGCGTTAAAAATCCCCCGCTGGTTTGAAAGATACTCCTGGGCATAGCTTTATAGGAGGCATCGATCAAAAGCACTGTGAACTTATAATACCCGAATCTCTTCACATCCTACTAAAACCTATATGTAGGCATGATGACTCATCATGCCATGATCATCATCATGATCATCATCACGCGAGACGACAAAGGACGATTTGCATCCCAAAAGATTCTTAGTATTTCCCAAGACATTGTTTTTTCTAGCATCTAGGGGTAAAAAATTGACGCCTAAACATGTAGGGTTTGCAATGACTGTACACCAAGAATCTCGATCCAAGGGCTTAGTGAATGTTCTATACAATGCTGACACTGTATGAGTTACGGCAATGTTCGACGTGTTGACTAATCTTTTGCTAATGGAATTTTGAAAAAGATGATGTGATTATCCCTTCGAACTTTATTGATTCAAAATTGTCGGGTTTACATTCGTTTCGCAAATGACAACATTGATATAAATTAAGAAACCATGTCGGGCAAGGGGACGTTTCATGCCTTTTAGACTGCAGCGTACATAAGAAGTGTTTCGGGAGAAGAGAAAGTAACCTTATTATGTTACGATTTTGATGAAAAAAAACGTTCAACACATAGCCCCTCTTGGTTAACAAGGGTAAACCCTCTGAGAAGGGTAAGCAAAAGCCTGAACCAGTGTTTCAACTCAATGTTCATCCTCCATGTACGAGCAGGATAGTGACATAATTGCCCAACTCCAAAGACTTACAACATGGATTTTCACTCGACTACAAGTTTTTATTTCTTGTTATGTAGTATGTTTTATAATGCCTATTAAAAGTGAGTACCACTCGCTCAAAATGCCAAGATGCACACAATGCAGAGGTGATAGAATGGCTATTCAACTAGGAAAACGCTTAAGTCCCGCCGCGTTGGTGGATGAGCGTAATTTTTTAAACGAAAAAAGCGTAAGATTGTGATTTTTTTAATAGATCATTTTTCGATTACGCTCAAATTTCACACGAATATATTAACTTATAAAATTAAAGTTTTGTGAAAAAATCATTACAATCGGATAAAGCACGTAGGTTTATTCGTCGAAGAAATGTTAAAAATTGAAAAAAATCGTAAAATTGCGATTATCATGAGAAATAATTTTTCGATTGCGCTCAAATTTCACACGAATATATTAATTCATAAATTCAGGTTTGGTGAAAAAATCAATACAATGGGATAAAGCATGTAGGTGTTATAAGTCGAAGAATGTTTTAAAAATTTAAAAATCGTAAAATTGCGATTTTTATAAGAAATAAATTTTTGATTGCGCTCAAATTTCACACGAATATATAAATTCATAAAATTTAGGTTCTGTGAAAAAATCATTACAATCGGATAAAGCATGTAGATGTTATAGGACGAAGAATTTTTTTAAAATCGAAAAAAATCGTAAAATTGTGATTTTCATGAGAAATAATTTTTGATCGATTTTTCCCCCGTGCAGTTCTTCGTTCAGAGATTTCACAGACCTCCATAAAATTTCATCGCAATCGGAGTATCGGTTTAGCCGGAATCGTGTTCACAGACACACAAAAATACAAAAAAAAAAAAAAAAAAAAAAAAAAAAAAAAAACATTCCGGATTTTTTTCTCCAGTGTAGTGAAATGGTATCTTCGCTTCGATAGCTACGCTCATCCAATAAACTGAATCAAACGAACTAGAAGAGGGTTATATCTTTAATAGTTCAGGAGATATAGCCAAAACAGTGCGAAACTGCGCGCATGACCCGCGTGACCTTTGACCTCCATCCACCGCCGCCTGCACCAAATTCTGAGATGTACACAATACAGGGTTGATGTAATGGTAATTCACAAAAACTTAATCAAGCATCTAGAGGATAATATCTTTATTAGTTCAGGAGATATAGCCAAAACAGTGCGATGCTGCGCGCATGACCCGCGTGACCTTTGACCTCCATCCACCGCCTCCTACACCAAATTCTGAGATGTACACAATACAGGGTTGATGAAATGGTAATTCAATAACTGCATAAAGCAAACTAGAGGATAATATCTTTATTAGAGTAGGAGATATAGCCAAAATAGTGCGATGCTGCGCGCATGACCCGCATGACTTTTGACTCCATCCACCGCCACTGGCATCAAATTCCGAGATGGGACACAATGCAGAGACGATAGAATGGTATTTCTACAACTGAATTAAGCAAAGTAGAGGCTAATATCTATATTAGTTCAGGAGATATAGCCGAAACAGTGTGATACTGCGCGCGTGACCCGCGTGACCTTTGACCTCCGCTCAGCGCCACCCGCAACAAATGCCGAGATGCACACAAGGCAGAAATAATTACTGACGTCCATACGAACATTTTGAGACCAGTGTGCTGCTTCTACTCAAAAAGTTTAGCGATTTTTTTTCCCTTGCTGTCTGCCTCCAGACTATTGTTACGTCTCTAATGTGCCCTGGTGTCCGAGAAGTGACATTGTGTATTTGTCTCTCGCCTGTATTCACTGAGGGCCCTGTGTTCGTTCTCACACTTTCTAACATTCCATCTACACTGTCACTGCACTTCGGAGTTACAATTGCATTTTCATCACTAAGCCCGATGTTATTATCGATATCACTTTGAGTCGCGAATCTCATAGTGTTCGACCGCACATTTGAACTACTTAGTCTACAATTATCTAACTCGGATATTAAACTAGCATTTTTATTAGTGGGCGTCTTGTTTTCGGCAATATTGTGATGAGTTTGCAACCTCACGACCTTATTTACCTCAGCGAGAGCTTTGTTTTCAGCCTGTAAAATACTATAGTGTTCTTGTAAACTTTCATATGCATTTTGAAAGGTGTTGTTTACTGTGTATAAATGTTCTAACTTAATTTCCATGTTTTGTTTAGCTTGTGTTGCTGCGACCAGCGCATAACTTCGGCTATCCCCAACATGTTTCAAATTATCTATTTCTGTTTGTTTAGTATCAATGTCTCGAATTAGTGTATTTAAATGTTGTTTAATATTTTGATTTTCTAATTGTTTAGCATTGTTTTCCTGAATTATTGATGCATTTTGCTTTACCGTCTGGCAAATGGTATGCTCACACGCACTTAATTTCAGACGTAAATTATGCAGCATAATGTTAGAATGATTTAATTCAGTAGCTAGTTTTTCATTTTGTGTAATATGTTGTGCTGTGTAGTGTTGCAAATCCACAGGTTGTTGAACAAACGATTTTGACTCCGTGTTTTGATTGGACATTGACGCACATATTTTCAGGTCGGCATTATTAGTTTGTGTGCCTACTTCATGTTGTGTCGAGCGTGTGTTACTTATCCTAGGAGTGTTTCCGTCATTGTGTCGGGTTTGACCTAGTAGGTGGACACTCGATGTCATGTCGTCTGAATCCATATCTTCACAGATGTCTACTATATTAGTCCCTTGCTGTAATTGATTTCTACTGTATATAAGATCAAACGAGAAGAAACGTAACCAGTCTATTCCGAGTATGCCATCATATCGAAGCTCTAGGTTATTGTCAAAGATTGCGAAATTTGGATAGCTATACGTAGCATTTCCTAAGCGTAAAGTGACATTAGCCGAGCCTACAATGGGAATAGGGTGTCCAGTTACTGACAATATTTGTCTCGTGTTCTCTACTGTACCTATTTGAGCCCGGGTCGTGATTTTATCTGACATTAACGATATATCCGCACCCGCATCAATTAAAAACTTAGCAAAAATAGGAGATACATTTGAAGAAACAATTTCCACTCGAACTATGGTTTTCTTGGTCCCTGAATATATAGCATTTATATTTACGTAGCATATTTTATCCACGTCCTCTGAGACCTCAAGACGTGGTTTCCCTAGTGTTAAACGGACATTTCTATTTACGTTTTGTCCACGAAAATGCCCTTGACCTTGCCTCAAGTTATTCTGCTGTTGTGGACGAATGCTATGTGTCGGGGAAGGGGTGGGGTATCGGTTTGCCTGCGGACGGAACTGATACTGTGTAGGGTCTCGAACCCAGCACGTTTGCACATAGTGTCCAACCCGATTACAACGTGTGCATTGTGGCCTAGTTGCGTATCCTTGCCTCCATGCATTACTTGCAATGTTAAGGGAGGGGGAGGGGGTTGCACTATGTGTTGTGCCTGCTCTCTGGGGGTGCACAATAAGTTGCAATATGCCCAAATCCCTGGCAACGGTAGCACTGCACAGAAACTAAGTTGTTGACCTTGTGTGTGCGGTGATTGGGTGAAGAGTGTGGCATTGAACTGGTGGTGGGGGGGGTTGGGAGGGGGGTGCAGGTGACTGAAAGCTAACAGCTTTCTCTACCTTTTTCTTACTAACCGAAATTTCATTTACACTATAGGCACGGTCCCCATTGCCCTTTCAACTGATTCTTCAAGAATAGCCGTTTGAACGGCTTGGTCATATGTGGTCGGGCAACTTTTTAAAACAGATCGCTTGATATTGCCTTGCAGACCCTTAACAAATTGAGTCATAAGGCTTTCATCCATTAATTTCGTTCTAAGACGCTGCTCTGCATCGTTAGTGGCCTGAATTTAGTCAAATTACCGGCCACATACAACCTGGTGGCGAAATGTTTAACCGATTCATTGGGCAATTGAACAATCTGTGTATATTTGTCGGTCAAATGAGAGTGCGATTCCGAAACGTGGAACCATGTAATTAACCTCTCTTTGAGTGTAGCATAGGGAGCTTGTTTTAGTTCTGTGCTATTCACATATTCTCTGGCCTCCCCTGTGAGTTTTAATCGCGCAATGACGGCTTGCTGAGCGGGCGTCCATTGAGCAATGCTAGATATCTCCTCAAGGTTGTGGAAAAATTGTTCTACCCGAATGCCTCCCTGTTTACCAGAAAATTCCGAAATTAACGACATATGTTGAAGGTTAATGCTGCGATTTTGTTCTGGGGTGGTCCCGACGGCGGGGCCGTTCACTATCGGTTCGTCGTCGCCTGCCATAATATCTCAATTGTTTAGTATACGCGGTGTAAAAACTCACTAAATTCTCATTAACGATTAAAAATCTCAAATGGTTACTATCACGACGAATATTCATTTACTTTCATTGAAGATTTAGAGCTAAAACCACAACATCGTATTTAAAAAAAATAACCCTCCACATGTATCTCATTTATTTGCAACGTTCAATAAAATTCGCCTGCATTTTGCATCTTGCCATCGAACATTTTGACTTATTTGAAAAAAAAAGGGGGGGGGGGAAATGCTGAAATTTAACCTAATATTCTTAGCTCTGATTATCTGCAAGTTTCTTGTTAAAAAAAAATTACATACATCCCACCTACTGCTACCAATGTCGTGGGTGGCTGGTGCTGCCGCCATAATGACGTGGGAGGATGGAACTGCCATCACTGATTAAGTATATATTTAGAGATTTATGCTGCCACCACTGGGTTGAATGTATTATGCATGAACCCAGACATGCTTAATGATACAACTGAGAAATGAGGAGATTGGTACGTGGTCGTGGAGGACGTGTGATCTTGACCATGCTGAGTGGTCTAAAAGAAACTGCAGTATACCAGCAACAATTAATATGAAAGGTGTTTATTTTAACATAAAGATACAATGAATAGCTTGTCTTAGTGATTTTACTCAATTACATAATATACCATAAATTGCCTGACCTAGTGATATTACCTAATTACATTTGGCGTTGAAGGGACAGGTTGGGCTGTACCATCTTCAACTGTTGTTGACTCACCCAAATAAGTTGTGAAGCTAGACCTCACCAATTAGACTGGCCATTCTATAAACAATACTAAACCCAGTGAGAGGTTGGGCTCGCCGAAAGGGTTTAGCTATGCGTATAGTTTTTGGCTTGCTTGCCTCTTAAGACCCACAGCCTGATCTAGCTTGGTTGAACGTCCACTAGAGGTTGGGCTCCCGTGACACGTTCATCAAGCCTAGATGAATCTTACCATACTGACAGTGTTCACAATTAGAGGGTCTCGGGCTCCCAGTATGGCTACTATTTCGTACGACTGAGCAGGGGTGGATGCAGAGCATGAGAGACAGCAAGGAGCGGGCTGCTGGTGTCTCCCGACTGAGAGTACCTCTGCCTGGGCAGGGTCCTTTTATACGAATCGTGCATAGGAACAACCACCCTCGAAACATCCCTTTCTGTGACGTAGCGCGTAAGAATAGCGAAGACCTGACTGCCTGCACCACTACTATAGGGGGCGGAGAAAAACAAGATTTCACCATGAGCTTCACCTACCACGCGGTCTCTAGTGACCATTTCTCTAAGAATGCACCGGAATGTTCGGCTACTCTAAGTGATCGTGACGGCAATGCGATGGATATCACCCCATAACAGCTTCAAGTGTAAGAAATTGCGTTGTTTACATAGCAACTCTTAACTCAAATGACTTGACAACACCATCCTTTCCCCTAAAAAATATCATAGAAACCAATATGCAGTAATATTAATAACGTCACTAAAAGAATGTAATTGCGAATAATAAAACGCGATGAAAATAAATACGGGAACTATTTCTTTTACGGAGCGCAATGAAAGTAGTGCTACGATGCAGACGCGTGGGGTTATTTCACTTCACACATGTTGAAATTCCAAACAAGCGAAGGTATAAACGCCACACAGAGCAATGCCAGACGTGTTGCACAAATGGACCTAAGATAATCTTGGAATATGGTCACAATATTAGGAGTTTCTTGTGATGAACACGATTTGTGAAGAGCTAGTTTAATAGGTGATTTTGTTTATATGGATTTGACTTCGTTGTATTACTGCAGAGCCCTTTGGCCTAGACAGAATGATGGTAGGAGCCTAGCTAAACAGCTAGGCTACAAGGACGGCTAGCAGTTTCTGCACTAGGGTGACTTGTCTCTCGAGTATCTATGGCTGGGTCTAGCTAGGTATTGACCTTGTATCAGTTGGACTCTATTTTACACTTTATAACATACCCATGGCTGGTTCTGACCAGGACGCTAGTGGTTCCTAATATTCCACTGGGCTGGCGTGGAGCAATATGACCAAATGATTACCACTTTCGGACCAAATAGAACAAGACTATTAATAAAAGCAGGTCTGTAATGAATATCTGTTACTTCATGAACGATGACAAAGACCTTCCTCCCATTACCCGGGCTGGTTCTGACCAGCATGGCGATTTTACACCCCAATTACCTAATGCTAGAGAGGTGACATTATGACCTAACGGTTGACGCACCTGCATCCAAATAAAATAAAAAATACTTCAATCTTTTCAATGGACTTAACGGTAGGCCTTAAAGGGTGAAGTCAGTATCTGAAACTGGAATGAGGGCTATATAGTTTCAAGGTTTATGTATTTCTGCGTTCTAGCCATCCAGATCTTGGTGAATTTGATAAACTGCGTGGCCCGAGTGGATTTGGACCACATGGCTTGCTAATAGTAAAAGGCGAGGAAGAGAAGAAGTCCATACTCGCAAAACATCTGCTATTACGCAGGGAGTATATTACTCTCTGAAACCAGAGGAGAGCTCTAGCAACATTAACTCATCTCATCAACTTTCATTATCACAGTACGGCGGCAATATGCCCTAACCGTAGAAAGCGCCCTAGTTTTTACGTCGTCGTCGTCTCTCTGTAGTAAAAACTTAGTTATCTTGAATCGTGTCGGCAAGTTGGGTCGGTGTTGGGAGAAAAAGTCAACCTCGCAAACATCAGCAAGTAAGATCGGAGTCTATCTAACTTCCCGAAACAGAGACGAGCTCTGGCCTATCGTCGTTCAAAGGATAGCTCCCTCTTCCCTTGTGACGACCTTCACGACGACGATGGACACAACGAACGATTGACAAAGACAATGACGACCGCGAAGTTAGAAACACCCTTCCGCCCTTTACCCGTGGCTGCGTTCTAATATGCATGACCCCATCCTCCCCAGATCCTCCTGGCGAGATTGGTGAATTTTGACTAACAGTTGACGCCGTTCTTAACCCAAATAAACAAAAATAAAATCACCGTCACGGTTTGCGAAACCCTAAAAACTATTATCTAAACTAATATACTTCACTCCGTAATATTAACTGGATATATAGCAAAAAAAGTAATAAAAATCAAGCGAGTACCTGGCGCCTCCACCAAAAATGCTATTCTAATGGAGTTAAACTTTTCTTACTCAACTCCCGTTGAACAATTAAAAACAAATGCCCGTCTTCTCGGCAGGGAATTTGACAAACAAGCTAATGAACAACACCACGTGGTGATTTACGCCAAAAAATACATGTTGAAAAATCAATCAAACTTATTGAAAGTTCTCAGCAATACATCGTGGGGTGCAGATAGGACTTGGAGGTTGAGGATCTACGGATCTCTAGTTGTTTTTGCTCCAAGATGGACAATAAATGGTTTGTATACTTCTTCACAGCAAGTACAATTCGGACTGGCATATCTAACTCTGATTCGGCCCTATCATCACTTATGGTATCATTGCTTGGAATGCGACTACTAGAGCTAACTTTACTAACGCTTGAGGCAATTCAAACCGTGCACGAAGCTATTTTACACAAATCAAGTTTTTATTCAGACAGTGCGACGCAGAGGCTACAGCTTGCGACCTTCCTTCCATGAGAATTTCGGCCAAAGAAGCAGATGTTAAGTTCTTCGACCAACAAATCAATGGTTCTGCAGATTTTAATCCATTTCATCGTATCACTCATAGACAATAAAACCTCGTAGGACATAACCAGGTACTTTGGATCATCCCTCCTCGTGCACGAACTTCATCATACCAAAAACGGATTCTACTGTCGTTCTGCATCGTTATGGAACACTCTACCGGCTGACGTGAAAGACTTCCAGACATTTCAAATATTGATATTAGAAACCATTTCAAAATTTCTAATGAGTAATGCAGTTACATTTTTAATCGTGTTACATGCTGAAAGTGTCATCAAAATATTGTTGAACCATATTTGTACACCCATTACTATCAATGTTCACCCATATTTATAACCCTTTTACTACTCATTTCATTATGATATGTACCATACCATATTGTTCACCTTTACTTTCAGTTTATAAGATTTGTTATTAATTTTATTGTATTTTATAATGGGTTTTAAAGAGGTATAACTAGGCATAGTATACCGTTTGACACCATTTGTGACTGGGGCCTTTATGGCCCTTTCTAACTTTCTATGAGTTGTGCAGCTTAATATACGAGTATGTGTACAATTCGAAATAAATAATAATAAAATAATAATTAAAGTTACACAACCCTTAAACTTCTAGACAATGTCCACCATTGTGGTCTTTCGTCCTTTGCTCTTGGCGCATTTCGAAAGCCCGTAGTCAGCTGTATGCCAAGTCAGTTGTGTCCTGAAAGAACGGTCGAAACATCTTGATGGGTACGAAGTAATTAAATTAAAGCTTTGCTTAACCATCCAGGAAATCGCGATATTTTTAATGTGGAAATATGTCAGACACTTTAATAAACAAACCCATGGCAACACTTCCTACGGATTAAGATGTAAACCTTTTTTTAAGTATAGAATTTAATCTGCAAAAGACTTTAATTTTGATATTAGCAATCACCCGCCATAGTATACACCAGAGACGAGTATTATATTCGACCTTTGATCGTTTTGATAAACTTAATCTTGCAATAGTGAAATCAAAATTATCTTTCGAAAGATTTGCCATTGAACATCAAGGTTTACATTTGGTATTAACAGTGGCACCAAAATTGACAACAAGGTGGAAGTGCCTTTATTGCTCACCTTAAAACTGACACGGTTTCAGGCTAAGCGAGTGTGTTCAATTTTCACTGGAGAGTTATTCACCAATCCGTGAAGCACTTAAATACATTCTTACATTGTCGTTGTGGAGGAATTACCTTTGTGTTCAGATAGCTTAAGTTCACTTCAAGCTATAGAACTAATGTATTCAAGTAATATGTACAAGACATCCAATTCTATATTAGAAAAACTAAACTCTTTGGTTCATAATAGAGTTTGTTTTTTTTTTTTTTTTTTTCCTGGAACCTGGTCCACGGGCATAGAGGGAAATGAACACGCCTGATCGGGCTGCTAAGGAAGCTTTCCCAGCGTAGCGACACTGATTTCAATCTTGTTCCCGTTCCAAGAGTCAAGAGTGGATTCAAGCAAGATGGTTGGGTTTGCGACAAGGACTCTTGGGATGTGTTGCAAAAGGAAAATTGCGTAGTGGAGCCCACAAGACATATAACATTCAGTCATCTACGTCTCGACTCTCCCGTAGAGAAGAGGTGGTATTGTCTAGAATCGAAAAGGCCACACACGGGACTAACTCACAGATATCTCTTAACCAGAGAAAAGGTTATTCCCATATGTGACACATGTGCATGTACCTTTTAACCTTACATCATATGCTAGAAGAATGTACCAAATATGATGACCTTGGCACGCAATTTTATCTTTCCCAATCATTGAAATCTTATCCATATGATAAACGCGACAAAACTATCTAAATTTCTCATTCCCAAAATTATCTATTTAACCAATTGAATTCACATTTTACACATATCTTTTATTTATTTATTTTCAGTTTACATACATAACTTATTTGCTATGACTATCATCATCATCATCATTTGATTTAGTATTATATACTTAGAAACAATTCTTATCATCAAACAACAACATTAACTCATCCCTCAACTTTCTCATTATCACAGGCGGCGCAAATATGGACTAAACCGGTTGAAGCGCCCTAGTGTCTCACGCGTCGTCCGTTTAAAGCACCAGCAACCGCACGCTAAGAAACCTAGTGATTGTCTGCTCTATTTCCATAGTAAACGCATGCTATGTTCTTGTGAATTCATTTCTTTAGAATAGATCAAAGAGATCTCTTCTGTGCCAAATTCAATGAATAGTCATCTATGTAACGTAGCCAACACTTTGGTTGGAGGTACCTTTTTAGCAATCATCCATGAAAATTATTTGCTAGGCACTGGAGGATAGTGGAGCCAGGCTAAACTTCGGTCTGTTGGTAATAGTCACACTAAACGGAAATAGTTACACTCGTTACACCGCCTACAAAACTACCCCGATAATAAAACAGCCATCAACGGATAGCGAGACATTTAAAAGTTAAAAGGAAATTTGGTTCGCTATTACTATCATCTAAATAACTTTATGTTTGTTTTAGAAACTTGAAAAACAATATAATATCCAACCCAGCTAAAACTCCTTTTCATTACTTTGAATATCACAGGCGGGCATATGCCTATTCGGTTGAAGGCGCTTAGTTTCACACGTCGTCAATAAGTAGTGTTTTAGGATGCACGGCCCGACATTGGTTTCAGGGCACATTGTGAACTTTGCCGTGTCATGTTTGATGTTGTGCTAGAAAAGATTCAAGTAATGTGAGCCTGGGCAGTTTATCGTTCATCGTATCTTGCTTGCACGCTAGCTCAAAGCGGAGTTTTTTTCAAAAATATTTTACCCAATAAGTATTGGTAGACAATATTGATATAGTGTAGTTTCGTTAAGCGTTGCCACAATCATCTTTATAGACCTGCTCCGGAGGACCCGGCCACTCCACCAATGTAATGGGTGGAGGTGCCGGGTAAGACTCAAAACATTGACATTTGAATTTAGATCAAAATAAAATTTAAATGCCATGTTCTAGACTACATATTCACCCTCTTTCGTATGCATGTTTATCCATAAAGACATAGCATCGTACAGGTCACACTTCTGCGTTGATTTGGTGCTGAGCCGCTCAGAGGTGGGTTTCGTGATAGCTCCGTTCTTCGGTGTTAGCTCGCTGAACAAAACATTCTTGAGTGACCATGTCTGTGTCCCGTGGCTGGTTCTGACAGCACGAACCGCTCCTCCCCATATCTCCTAGAAAATTAGATAGCAGTGGAGCATTATGACCGAACGGTTGGACGCGCATCAAATCCAAATTAAATTCAACTAAGAAGACGTCGACATGACAACACACGGAGAACAAAGACGGATTACAACCAACTGCGTGAGTTCCACCCTTTCCTTCCGCCTCCCCCTTACGGTGGCTTGTTCTGACAGCAATGGGACTTTAACACCAACTTATATTATTATAAAGGTACCATATAAACAAATTAAAATACACAAAACAATTGCGCACTCTTTTTTTTGTACGGCGAGCCACAACGCGTTATTCGGGCAGCCGGTAGGAAAATAAACGTTGAGTATTTTAACAGGCGGTGGATAATGCATTGTTGATGAAACAAACCTCAAACGCCATTTTGTCTGTCTTGGTCGCCATTTCGCACTTTCTAAACATGTTTTACTTTCTGGATTAATTAAATGTCAGTTGTAATTCGGGAAGAAGATTAAATCCGATATAGTGTTGGTTACAAACGAAGAAGTTCGTCTACGTTTGATTGTGAGTTTGTTGGCGTGATTTTTTAGAGATCAGTAATCATCATTGATTTTTCATATAGGTTTAGTCGTCTAGACCTAGGGCCTTGGCTGTTGGTTGGTTTTACATCTTGCCGACAATAGGCTCCTTCAGCAACCATACTTTGGTTCAACTCGTGTTACTTTTATCTAGCAACTCCAGGTATTTTCAAAAAACCCCAAACACCAACAGCTTATTCACCGCTTACCTCTTTAGCAGGGACAAGATTGACCTAGTGTGACCAATATGTGACGTATGTCTTGCGACCTAACTCCAGCTTAGTCAACATATGAGAAACTGTTTTTACGACCACAGAGACCAAACGGTTTTCATTTAGGAATAAAGTTTTCACGAGTGTGAGGCCCCCCCCCTCTTTCCTACTCCATACCCGGGGCTGGTTCTGACAGCATGGATGTTTTCCCTAGCCTCTTGGTTCTGCGGGCGCCTTATCACTTAACGGTTGAACGCGTCCTTATTCCAAATAAACAAACCAATCCATTAGAAGAAGGCGCAGTGACAAAACTAACTAAATTTCTCATCCGAAGTAATTTGTTAACCCCAACTTATTAGTTCACACCAAACATACTTCATAAATCATTCACAACAAATATTTTGTCCTTTTGTCATCACTTTCATCTGTATAATTTTCTGTTTTTTATAAACTATGAAAACAATACATCCATCAAAACACACAATGAAATAATTTAATCAACTGATAATACACAGACGGCTCAAATAACCTAACCGGTTGAAGCGCCTTAGATTCTCACGTCATCGTGATACCATTTCCCGAAAGTTATTCCCCTGCTTCATAGACTTACACAGGAGCTCCCAAATCGATTGTGGTTAATTCTGCGTTGAGATAATCTCTGAAGACCTAGTCCCCACAAAAACAAAAATTAGTTAAAAACGGCAGCCAAGTTTCCCTCAAAAGTCTTCGGCTGTAAATGCTGTGAGATATAGAACTTGAGCTATTCTTTCTTCCTAGTTTGGCATGGATGGAAAGTAAGATATTTTGCCTGTTGACGAGCACCAACCCAAAACCCTTTTGTGGGTAAACAAGTAACTTTTTATAAACTCAAAATCATAAAAAAAAAAATTCTTGGTCTTTTAATTGGTATGATTAAAACAGTTTCCTTTTTGTTTTGAGAATAGACAACATAAAAGCATCGGTCAAGTCATTACGAGAACTCAAACCAACACGGATATAAAGTTTCATGAAAGACGGGGTATAGTACTCTTATCTTTATAAACTTTGTAAACAATTAATCATGAAACACAGGTGGTGCCATAGACCTACCCGGCTGTAGCCCCCTTTAGTTGCTCACGCAAGTTTCTTTTTCCCTCCAATAGCACGAGGCACATAAAATTTCTAATGTTGGTCGAAACCCAGCCTTGTTGATTCTGGCGCTATCCGAGGGTGGAATCGTGTCCAGGCTGATTTATCGGTGTTTCCTACTTAAAATGCCGGTCTCTAGTTGGTCATTGTTCGCTTGTCGATGGTGTCGGCGCCTGCAGGGTTTGCTTGGGCTTCTGTGACAAAGTGGGAGAATTTAAATTTTTAATATATTTTGCATGCGTTGAATTCATTCAAAACGATGCGCAGAGGACAACATGAACCTTGTTCAAAAAGGAAATCACAATAATGAATTAAATTACTTGAACTTTCTGAAGTTTAAGATTTAAATTTAATGATTTTCTGTTCAATATACTAGATTGTCAATATCGGGTACTCATGAGGGGCTTTCCTACTCTTTCCAAACACACAACACTAGAACTAGTATAATGAATGTTTAAAATAATTTTTAAACGTTTTGACCCCGTCAACATCCAACGCATACAAATACCGAAGCGATATGACTAAAAAGGTTGACGCGTCCTTAAAACCAAATAATAATTTCAATTGAAACCAAATAAAATAAAAATTTGAAAAAAATGTAAAAATATCCATAAATTCCATTAATTGACTTACAATATCACAGGCGGGCAATAAGGACCCCACCAGTTTGAAGCGCCCTAGGCCCTACTGTTTCTCACGTCGTTCTTGATTGTTATTAATAATATAATGAAGTAATGTCATATTATGAAAAAAATAATAATTGAGCGAGCGTAGCGAGCGTCTCCACTGACTTTATGGCTCGAATTCTGTTTTTTTTTTTTTTTTTTCTGTTACTGCTTCGATAAGGTCGCACCTTTTTTCATACCACCTAGGCGGGTTGCTGTATATTTTTTTGAAAAAAAATCGACAAGGGGTTTAAAAAAAAAAAAAAAAAAAAAAAAATTTTCGATCTTTATAAAAATTTAGAAAGGGTCAATAAGTACAAAAAAAAAAAAAAAATTCTCTCCTTTTTTCCAAAATTTTCAGCTAAATCGGTAAAGACCTTAAAGACTTATTGGTAATCATAATTTCGAAAATGATTTTTAAAAAAGAAGGGGCAGTGAGAACAAAGATACATTTTAAAAGGCATGCGTAAATTTAGTACAATGAAAAGATGGGGAATAGTGTATATGAAAAATGTCAATATCCAGTTAGGCCTACACGGGGTGGGGGGGCCTTATGGAAGGGTCTACTGGGTCAGTTGCACGTACGGGCTCGTCAACAACGCGTCCAATGAGCTTTTTCCTAGAATTGAGCGAGCGTCTCATTTGACTCTTATGGCTCGATGTTGTTTTTTTTCTGTTACTGTTTCGTACAGGTCGCACTGTTTCTCTGATAACCCTGAAATTTTGCACACAGTACATCCACCTAGGGGGGTTTGCTGTATATTTTTGGGGAAAAATCTTTTAAAAGTTAAAAAGTACTTTAAAATTTAAATCAAATTTTTTTTTTTCAAACTAAACGGCGAAAAATCTGAGGGGCCCAAATCATTTAGAATGCCCGTCGATCACGAATATGTTATTTTTTTTTTTACCCGAAAAAGTGTAATGGAAATAACATTAAACAAAGTCCCTTTACCATGGCAACGGAAAGTGCAAAAGCTTTTTTGGCTCTGATAGCGGTCAAACGGAGGCTCGGTCGAGTTGAAATTTTGACCACCCACAAGTTCGTTCCGTTTGAAGTGTTTATTTTTGTGGAAAAATCGTTCAAAAAGTTATAAATTTACTTTAAAATTTAAATCTAAATTTTTTTTTTTTAAAACTAAACGGCGACAAAATCTGAGGAGCCAAATATTAGAATGTCCGCCCGGCACGAAATTTAATTTTTTTTGACCCGATAAGTAGTGTAATAGAAATTACTTTTTAAAAAAAAAAAAAAAAAAGTAACTTTACCATGGCAACAAAAAAGTCGCACAAGAAATTGGTCACTAGTACTGCACCCAGAAAAAATCAAGAGTAAAATAGTTTTCCCCCAAAAAAATGATTTTAAGGGCCCCCTAGATGGCGTGGATTTTTCCTCTTCCCATTTTTCAAATTTTAGCTAAATCGGTCAAGACCTTTTAAAGACTTATTGGTATGAACATTATGGGGAAATTTTACTCGGGGCGTGTTTCCGTACCGGTGTCGCCAAAACGCGTCCAACTGAGCGTTTTCCTAGTCATCTAACACAGCATGAAATTATTTTAGGATGGCCTACCCCCCCCCAAATTTCCCCAGGTTAGAGTTACGGGCATTTTGACCTAACGGTTGACGCGCCCTTAGTTCAAATCAATTTTTTTTTAAAGCTCGTTGCCCTAACAAACTGAATACCCCCCGAAGAAAATCAAACAGGGGCGCCCCCCCGCGGGGCCCGGGGGTAAAAATTGGCCCAGAGCTGGCTTGCGATCGTAACACCCGTTTCAAGAAAAAAAAGTCACCTGCAAAAATCAGCCCCGTTATGAAATAGTCAATAACCAAAAATTTTTCTGTTAAAATCTAGAAATCAATTCTTCATCAATTCATTAATTCTTTCAATCAATTCTTCAATCAAAAATTTTTCCCTTGTTTTTGTGAATTCTTTTCTTTAAAAATAGATAAGAGATTCTCTTCCGTTTTGCCAAATGCAATAAATTTCATCTATGAAACTAGCCAACACTTCGGTTTGAGGGGTTCTCTTTGCCTCATTTTAAACCGTGGCGGGTTTGACCAGCATGAGCCCTCCCCCCCCTATCCCTATCTAGAGTCGTGCTTTATGATCAAAGGTTTGTGCGTCCTTAACCAAGTAAACCAAAAATAGTTCGGAGATAGGGGGGGAAACCCATTGCTAACCTTCTTTTCTGTCTTTTGGTCATACCCCCACTAAAACGTTAATAGCTACATGGGTAAAATACAAAACAACCCGATAAATAAAAAGGTATCAACGGGTAGCGAGACTTTTAAAAAGTTTAAAAAATAAATCTTGTTTCGCTATTACTTTTATTTTCTTAATCATTTATTTTTTAAACTTTAAAAACAATTAGTCATGAAACCGGCATAAATCATTTAATTGAATATACGGGCGGCACAATAGACCCAACCCGGGTTAAGCGCCTATTTTCTCCTCGTAATAATGCTGGATGATTTTAACACGGTCCCGTTTAACCCAACGCTTTTGTAAAAATCGCCCCCCACCTCATTGCATCATCCGAAGCCCTTTCCACAAGAAAGGGCCTCTGGGGTGGTAATGGTTTTAATTGCCTGATCGGAGTAATGGCGCCCGAAATGGAGTGAAATACAATTGGGGGGCAGAGGGTTTGTACCCCCCAGAATAAAATGACCCTTGGGGGGATAGGCGCCACAAGAAGCTGTGGCGCAGAACCCGCAGTCGGCACGGACCAGGAAAAAACCGGCGTTATGCGATAAAGAGCCCGGTGGCAACTACACCTTGGAGATTTAACGAGTAGTAAAGTTTGCGTTTGAGTAGGTCGCAGTGCTGTAGGCCAAGGTTCCCCTTGGCAACCCTAAGCGCCGCAGCACAGCGGAACACGGGGGTACAGAAAGATGTTCAAAAACCCATCCCATGGTGCAATCATCGGGTTTTAGGGGGTCGATTATATATTGAATTAGACCGTTGATCTAAAACGTTGGGGCATATCAGGTGCGGGGGGACGTGGCCAGTGAAAAACAATGCCGACAACGCGAGAACATACGCCTGTGGCAGCCCGTATAGGAATACCACTGCCTAGAATAAAAATATATTATTCAATTAAAATAGTATCCCCAATACAAATACAAACAAATAATAATACCTGTGGCTATTTGACCGTAGCTTAAGAAGGCCTACGTTTTTTTGTTAACAAACTAAGGCCTACTGAATTTAAAGGCCCTAAGGTATTTGCTTTCGCTTACGAGGCCTATGTAAACTAGCCTTGTGACCTTACAACAGCTGTACGTAATACATTGGATAAAATATCCCACCCCTCCTTGAGACCTACAACTTTACAAGGTCTATCCGACCATTGAAGTGCCTGCAGTACGGTAACCTAAATTTAAATAGCCAGTCAAATATAATTGTATTATAAATTGGTCCTTCAGCTTTTTTTGCTAACCTAAAATTTCGATAGCCCAACCAGGGGTTTTAGTCTTGTTCGCCTCAGCTTTTGGCAAAACAAATGTAACGAGTCTGGTGTTAGGGCCTACCTGAAGATGTCGTCGAGTTGTTTAAAATCTCTGTTCATTAAGCTCCCCACAATAGGGTCAAACAAAATCCATAAAACAGAAATTAACTATGTTTCGAATCTATAAAATAAAGAATATAAAAAGTTTAATGTCAGATGAGAGAACTCCAAGGCTTAGGCCTAGGCCTGGGTCATACCTAAACAAAATGTTGGTACCCCCACTTAAAATCAGTTCAGTCTACTGTAACTGGGTGAGGCTGCTAATAGACAATACAAAATATTTTGGCCTACATTAAAAAACCAGGCCTTCAATAGGCTTATTACATTGGCAATCTGGCGTCTTCGAGAAATGACCAAGGCAATCCACCTTTGCCTTCTTGACTGTATCAGTTTCTCCGCTGCAGTTTTACCCCCTAATTTTCCCTCAGCCAGTTTTAGCAAGAATATAGCCTTAAAAGGCTTTTCCTATCATAGCCACTCATTCTAATATGCTTTTAAAACCCACAATTATAATATTGAAAAAAAAACAACAAGTTTTTTTTTGAAATGATGACATACTATCAATTTTTAAAAAATTGTGTCAAGCTCGCGATGTTTGTAATGGGCGCGTGTTTATGAAAAATAATCGATCATCATGCGATAAGTCGATCTATCAACAGTCGAATTTATCACACGATTCAATAATCGATCTCTCGACAGTCGAAATTACATCTGACGATTAGATAATCGATAACTCAAACAGTCGAAATGCATGAAGCAATCTAGTAACAAGACCGGGAATCAGACCAAGAAAAAAAAAAGACCAAGTAATGAGACCAAGAACGACCTTGAACACAATTCGGATAGGTCCTTGGTCGCATCTCGCACTTTCCAAGTCTGTTTTCATTTTTTAGGACTAAATTACATTTCATTTTGTAATTCTAGAAGAAGATTTAATCAATATTCGTGTTGGTTACAAACGAAGAAGTTCTGCTATGTTTGGATGTGGTTTTGTTGGGCGTGATTTCTTAGTGATTAGTAAACAACCATTGTTTTTGTCATCGGTGTAGGCCTTGGCTGGTTGGTTTATCATCTGCCGAAAATAGCCCATTCAGCAAACCATACTTGGGTAACAGTGTTGTACTTTTTTTCTAGCAATTCCAGGGATTTCAAAACCCAAACACCAACATCTTACCCCACGCTTACCTCTTTAGCGGGGAAAAGATTACCCTGGGGTGTGACACAATATGTGACTTATGTCTTTCGACTCCAACTCCAGCTTAGTCAACCATATGAGAAACTGTTTTTGGATGAGCGTAGCGAGCGAAGACTTCAATTTCACTGACCCCCCAAAATATTTAGCACGGGTGTTTTTTTTTGTTTGTTTTTTGTTTTTGTTTTTGTTTGTTTTTTTATTTTTTTTCTGTTTTGTTCGCCCCTCTACCGGACAAACGCATATGCGATCTTGATAAAAAATTTGACAGGACCTTCAAAATCTCTGAACTTAGACTTGCTACGTTTTTGGGTACAATAGAAGAAATATTTCTCATGGATATCGTACTTTCACGATTTTTTTTCGATTTTTTATTGCGATATTTTCGTGGCCGTTTGGGCCAATTCTGCACAAACGGGTGGGGCTACAACGTTCATTGGGTGAGCGTAACGAGCAAAGCCAGTGAAGCGAAGACTTCAATTTCACTGGGCCCCCCAAAAAATTTAGATCGGGTGTTTTTTGTTTTTTTTTTTTTTTCCGTCTGTTGTTCGCCTCTCTACCGGGAAAACGGCACATGCGATCTTGATGAAATTTTACATTACCTTCGAAATCTCTGAACTTAGACTTGCCACGTTTTTGGGTACAATCGAAGAAATATTTCTCATAAATATCGTACCCTTTTTTCGATTTTTTTCGATTTTTAGTGCGATATTTTCGTGACATTTTGTCCGATTCTGACCAAACGGATAGGACTACAACGTTCATATTTCACGTGGAGATTAAGGTTATGGTAATGTAGTACCTTTTGAAAGAAAAAAATGAAAAAGTTAGACAGAATCTATAGAAATATAGGTTTTAATATAAGTTTTTCAATTTTTAGTGCGATATTTTCGTCACATTTGGGCCGATTCTGACCAAACGGGTGGGGCTACAACGTTCAGATTTCACATGGACATTAAGGTTATGGTGATGTAGTACCTTTTGAAAGAAAAAGTTGAAAAAGTTAGCCAGAATCCATAGAAATAAAGGTTTTAATATGAGTTGTTTGAGGTTTATAATATCAATTAACAAGAAACAATAGAAACTTGACAACAATCACCTACAATGCATTCACAAAGCACTTGCAAAGGAAAAGTGGTCCCACGCAAACTAAAAACCTACAAAAACGCTCATCCATCAACGCGGCGGGACTTTAGCGTTTTCCTACTATTATACATGGACATTAAGGTTATGGTGATGTAGTACATTTTGAAAGAAAAAGTTGAAAATTTAGGCAGAATCTATAGGCTAGAAATAAAGCTTTTAATATAAGTTTTTTAATTTTTTGTGCGATATTTTCGTGCCATTTGGGCCAATTCTGACCAAACGGGTGGGGCTACAACGTTCATATTATACATGGACATTAAGGTTATGGTGAAGTAGTACGGTTTAAAAGAAAAAGTTGAAAAAGTTAACCAGAATCCATAGAAATGAAGCTTTTAATATAAGTTTTTTACGGTAAATAATACCAATTGACAAGAAACAATAGAAACTTGACAACAATCACCTACAATGCGTAGGCAACAAAACAAAGCACTTACAAAAGTAAAGATAACCCACACAAACTAAAAACTTTAAAAAGCTCATCCATCAACGCGGCGGGACTGTAGCGTTTTCATAGTCTTACGACCACAGCGACCAACTTAACTTCAATTATCACTGACCCCTCAAAAAATTTAGCTCCAAAGTTTTTTTTGTCTTCTTCTTTTCTGTCTGTTTGTTCGCTCTCTCCCGGGCAAACGGCATATGCAATCTTAATGAAAATTGGAGGGGACCTTCGAAATCTCTGAACTTAGACTTGCTTCGTTTTTGGGAACAATCGAAGAAATATTTCTCATAAATATCGTACTTTTGCGATTTTTTTCGATTTTAAGTGCGATATTTTCGAGACATTTGGGCCGATTCTGATTAAACAAGTGGAGCTACAACATTCATATTTTACATGCACATTAAGGTAATAGTAAATATATTGACGTTTGAAAGAAAAAGTTGAAAAAAATAGCCAGAATCTATAGAAATAAAGGTTTTAATTTGAGTTTTTTGAGGTCTTAAATATTAAAACCTTTATTTCTATAGATTCTGGCTTACTTTTACAACTTTTTCTTTCAAACGTCAATACATCACCCTTTACCTGAATGTCCATGTGAAACATGAACGTTGTAGCCCCACCTGTTTGGTCAGAATCCGCACAAATAGCACGAAAATATAGATTTTAGATCTTTCTCACAGCCTTGTATGAAAACTTCACAGGAGATTTTATACCTTACTCACAGCCTTGTTACAAACAATCAAAGATCCAACAAACCTAATGATTGCTTTGTATGGGCCGTGTTAATATGTTTTTATTATTTTAAATTAATATTAACATTTTATAATTAAAAAGCTCATCCACCAACGCGACTAAAAAAAGCGTTTGCAAAGCTCCTAGTTACATTTAAGAAATAAAGTGCCAAGATATGACCCCCCCACCCTTTCTACCTCCCACTACCCGTGGCTGGTTCTGGCCAGCATGGGATTTTCTTCCCCATATCCTCTGGGGTTCTGTGGCGCATTATCACCTATAGTCCGTGAGACAAGCTGCTAAAACTATAGGAACATTTCAAATCCGGAAACCAGCACCAAAATTTAGGAGCAGGTAAAAGACATATTTTAGAATGTTATTTTCACGGGGGACACGCATGGTAGCAAATAAGGCACCTGTCATGGCGTCCACAAGATGGCCGCCAAAATAATTCTTAAAATTGCTGTAACTCAAGAAGTAATCATCAGATTTGGATAAACTAGGTTTTGTTTTATTCGGTTTTTAATGCTCTACAAAAATGTCATTAGAAATTTTACCGTAAATACAATAGTTGTAATTATATTTATATATTATTACAATGTATTGCAATTATAGCACTTTTTGGTGTATATATAATTATTTATACGTAGAATTCGCTAGATTGTCATAAAATTTTCAGACTATACTAAAATAACGCCAATTAATCCAAAATTTAAAGTCCCGAAACGAAATTCTTGTAACTTTTTGATTAATTAATTAATTAAATTAAGCATTAATTAAATCCCAATTAAAAGTTTCTTATTCACTTACCAAAGTCCCGTAGTGTATCACACAACAACAATATGACCACAATGAACCAAAAAAATATTAGTTCCAAAAATTCCTTACAATCACTTTCCTATTAATTCAATTAATTCAATTAATAAAATAATGACAATAATCTCAATTAAATTTGTAAAATTAACCCAATGTAGTCGACCTTGGAATCATTTTAAAGCTAGTTTTAAGGTGAATAAATGTAATGAAAAAAATTACTTAATTAAATTAATTGATCACCGAGTAAATTACATTTTAGTTAAATTATCCACTTTTGACATATGTATTGTTATGTATACCTAACCTCAATCGATCGTCATAAAATATACTCCTTTACTGACATAATGCCAATAAATCCGAATTGTCATGTCCCGAAACAAAATTCTTATAGTCATCATAAAAATTAAAAAATTACTCATATCTCAATAATTGTTATTGTCACTCAATTAAATGCCAACAGAAGTATCAAATATAAACAATGCAAGTGTAATTTTAAAAATTAATAGTCCCAAAATTAAGTTCTTGCTACTTTTCTGTTAATTGAATTTCCCACAAAATTATTTTCCTGTAAAATAAGCATGCAAACGGTTCCCAGTGTGGCTGTGTTAATTTTACACAACACATGGTGATTATATCAATTAATTTATTTCATTTATTTATTCATTTAACGGGAAAGTAGCATGAACTTAATTTTAAGACTATAAATTTTTTAAATTAAACTCGCGATGTTTAATTTTGATACTTCGGTTGGCATTTTGTATGTGTTAATTGAGTGACAATAACAATTATTGAGATATAAGTAATTCTTCATTTAATTTCTTAATTAATCGGTAAGTTATAGGAATTTTGTTTTGGAACATGACAATTCGGATTCATTGGCATTATGTCAGTAAAGTAGTATATTTTTATGACGATCGCTCAAATTTTAGGAAAACATAACAATACATATGTCAAAAGTGGGATAATTTAACTAAAATGTAAATTATTCGGTGATTAATTAATTTAATTAATTAATTTTTTCATTACATTTATTCGCCTTAAAAATAGCTTTAAAATGATTCCAAGGTCGACCACATTGTGTTAATTTTACAAATAAATTGAGATTATTGTCATTTTTTTAATTAATTGAATTATTTGAATTAATAGGAAAGTGATTGGTTCATTGTGGTCATATTGTTGTTTTTTGGTTCATTGTTGTCATATTGTTGTTGTGTGATACACTACGGGACTTTGGTAAGTAAATAAGAAACTTTTAATTGGGATTTAATTAATGCTCAATTTAATTAATTAATTAATCAAAAAGTTACAAGAATTTCGTTTCGGGACTTTAAATTTTGGATTTATTGGCGTTATTTTAGTACAGTCTGAAAATTTTATGACAATCTAGCGAATTCTACGTATAAATAATTATATATACACCAAAAAGTGCTATAATTGCAATACATTGTAATAATATATAAATATAATTACAACTATTGTATTTACGGTAAAATTTCTAATGACATTTTTGTAGAGCATTAAAAACCGAATAAAACAAAACCTAGTTTATCCAAATCTGATGATTACTTCTTGAGTTACAGCAATTTTAAGAATTATTTTGGCGGCCATCTTGTGGACGCCATGACAGGTGACTTATTTGCTACCATGCGTGTCCCCCGTGAAAATAACATTCTAAAATACGTCTTTTACCTGCTCCTAAATTTTAGTGCTGGTTTCCGGATTTGAAATGTTTTTACGCTTGTTCCACGGACTACTAATGGTTGACGCGTCCTTAATGCAAATACACTAAACAAAACTCTCCTTATCATATGAAGAAGTCGCAGTGACAAGCTTACTTCAACATTTATTTTATATTTATGTTTTTTTTTATTGTCATTACTTTCATCTCTAAAATGTTCTGTTCTTTTATAAACTATGAAAAAAATACAACCATCAAATACACCACAAAAAATCATTAATTAACATACAATACCACATTGGCACAATATGACCGAGCCGGGGTAAGCGCCATAGATTCTCACGTCATCGTGAAATGAAAGTTATTCACTGCTACATCTGGGGCGACGGTCGTCGCCCGGCAGACAAGCGCATGCGACTGCTTAGGCGACACGAACTCCAGCCCTATATACACCTTACCAGAGTTGGGGGGTTTTCAGCTATCTGCACACGCCGCCCCGAAAGAGTAACAATCTTGAAACTCGGTATATGACCTGGTATGTGGTCCATGACATACCAAAAAAAAAATCAACCCGATCCGATAACTCGTTCTGTGTTAAAAAAGGCTCTCAACATCGTCAAATTCCTTTCGGCTGGCTGGTGGCTGGCTGGGTTGGTGGGTGGCTGGTTGGTTAGTTCTCTGCGGAGATTAATTTAGCCTACAGAGAAAACGGTAAATCTTAGAACTATGAAACTTGGACCACACTTAGATGTACTTCAGACGCAGTGACATTTGCTTTCAAAACCAAAATCGGGTAACTGGGACCGGAGAAAATCAAAATTTGGATGATAATCAAAACGCGTAATTTCCAAGGCGTGGTAGTTTGTACAAACTTGAAATTAAACGTGCTATTAACCATTATAAATATCTTACGTCCAAAACACAAGGGGCTAAATTTGGGGATGACCATGGGCCCAAAAATGACAAAAAACATATCTGAACTTTAAGAAATGAATCATTCAAAGAAAACGCTACAACTGAGATGTTTCAAACGTAGAATACATTTTGATTTCTCTCATTCTTTATCACTTTTGAATATGGAAAGCAAAATTGGGTAACGGGTACCGGAGAAAATCAAAATTATCAAAAGTAGGTAATTCCGTACTCTTATGAATAATACGCTATACTGAGAAAACGGTTCATCTTAGAACTTTGAAACTTGGGCCACACTCAGATGTACCTCATATAACCAAAACTGGGCAATTAGGACCGGAGAAAATCAAAATCAAAATCAAAACGCGTAATTACTCAGGCGTAGTAATTTGTACACGCTTGAAATTAAACATGCTCTTAACCATTATAAATCGTGTGGCTCGAAGGTCTTGTTGTTAGCGTATCTGCTTCCAATGCAGAAGGTCCAGGGTTCGATTCCCGTCAAGGTCAGAAGTTTTCTAACTTCTGATTTGGACTTAAGTCCATCTGTTCGTGTCTTAGGAGTTTGTCAACGGTGACTTTGGAGCCGTCCTTGCAACGAAGCACATAATAAATTCAGAGTTGTTCTGAATCGGCCTTGTTGATTCTGGCGTTAATCCGCGGTGTTCGCACTGTTCATACCACTGATTGTTTTATTTCCTATTAAAAAAATTGATCTTTGGTTGGTTATCGCTCACTCGTCGATTGCGTCGGGGCCTACAGTGTAGGCTCATTTGCTTTGTTTTACTGTCCCTCACTGAATATCAGTTATATAACTGAGTAGGTAGACTCTAAATCCAATTTATTTATTTATTTATCTAGTGCTTAAAACACAAGGGGTATCTTTGGGGGACCGTGGGCCCAAATATGTCAAAAAAAACTTTGAACTTAACAAATTTTATCATTCAAAGTCAATCATTCACACCATGATAGCAAACGAACAACAAAAATATGTAATATCCAACCAAATACAAAAATTAGTAAAAAAAACCGTCAGCCAAGCTCTCCATCAAAAGTCTTCGACTGTGAATGCTGTGACATATAGAAGTTGAGCCAAGCTTTTTATTCTTTCTCCCTTGTGTCGCTTTAAAAATAAGTAAGAGCATTTCGCCTGTTGACGAGCGCCAAGCCAACGATTTTTGTGGTAAAAAAGTAAAATTTTAAAACTTGAAATCATAAAAACAATTCTTGGCCATGAACCAAATTCAATAGCCAAGCCATTTTTTTTATGATTTCGAGTATAAAAATTTTACTTTCTTTACCACAAAAATCGTTGGCTTGGCGCCGCAATAGGAGAAATGATTTTACTTATTTTCAAGCAAAAACTAGGGGGGAAAAAATAAAAGCTTGGCCCCAACTTCTTTTACCCAAAACAGCTTCACCAGAAGCCCTTTTAAGGGAGAGCTTGGTTTGCCGTTTTTTTTTTTAAAAATTTTTTGTTTTTGGTTGGATAGCCCTTTACACGGACTCCCCAAACGTTTGGGCCTTTCTGCGTTGAGATGACTCTAAAGGGACCTAATCAATTTCTTTTTGGGGAAGATCAATTTTCCGGGAAACGATAATATCTGTAAGCCCAGTGTAAAGCGCACGTTCTGAATTGCTGGTAAAAAGGGAAAACGGACATTCGATTTTCCCCCCCCACCCCCCGCCCTGACTCACGGTTTATCTTCTAACAAAAAGAAGAGGTTGCTGCAAAATGCGACACACGGGTGCTTTGCGAGGCTTTTTTGACCTTCTAAATCACTAAAGGATTTTTTATATAGAATGACGACAAACTTGAAAAATTTTATTAAAGTAATCCGGCTTTTACCCCCAAATTTTAAATTTTTTTTTTCCCAAAAATCATTTTGTTTGGGCGGGGGTTAAAATTTGGGCCCAAAAGAGCAGGGCCCCTTTTTAATCGTACAAGAAAGATTCAAGAAAAAAATTTATATCTCGAAAAACATCAAAAAAATTTGGGAATTATTTTAAACCCCCTTGAAATAAGAGGGGCCTCTAGGGGTCGTGGGGCTTTTGACCCCCCCCTCCCCTTGACCACCTCCTGAGGGTTGACGGACATTGAAAAACCCAAAAACGATGACAAAGACGTTGACAACCACGACGTTAGACCCCCCCCCCCGGGGGGGCCCCACTGCCCGTGCCGGGTTTTTCTTACAGCGGAGCCCTTTCCCAAATTCCCTAGGATAGGGGGCGCAAAAAATCTACACTGTGCGCCATTAATCGAAAAAAATTTCCTTTAAAAAAGGCGAAACCGATGTGTGAAAGGAACTAAAAATTTAAAGGTTCGAAAATTACACAATCCCCCAAGTCACCACTTACATTTGTAAAAAACAGAAACATATTATGTATCTTTGTTTCACCTTTACTGTTATCGCAAAGATCCAATAAACATAAATTTCCCGTGACTAAAAATGGCAAAAAAATACGGACAAGGCTTTTTTAAAACCCTTATTAATATCCACTACAAAATAAACCCCCTGCATTAAAAATTTCCTTCTTACGAAAAGGGTTGAAAAACCCTTTTTAAAAATTTCTCTTTAAAAAAATAATCCCTTTAACAAAATTTAAATTTGGGCCTTCGACACATTTTTTCCCCTTTTCTTTCAAAAAGTAATTTTTTTTTGGGGGGCTTTATTTATCTTTCGGGACCCATTGATCCACTTTGATTTTGTAATTGCCCAATTTTCCCCGTCGACGATGCCAATGACAAAAAACCGAACGATCCCATAGATATGACGAAAAGAAACTGAAACCCCTCCCCCCTCCTTCCACCTCTTTTCCCCATTTCCCTCCTTTGGCTTTTTTCTGGGGCTTGGGATTTTCCTCCCCACCCCCCCTAGGCTAGAGTGGCTTAAAAAGAACAAAAGGGTTGACGCGCCAGAAACCCAAAATTTAAAAACCTAAAAACCATAATTATCTCTTCTTATTTCTTATATAAATTAGAAAACAAAAAAATCATAAAAAACACATCATTAACTCATTGCTTTAACCCGTTCAAATCCCCAGGCAGCCCCAAAAATACAAAACCGGGTTAAAGCCCCCATTTTTCTCACGTCTGTTGTCCTTTTGTTTCTCACCAGGTAGGTTTGAACCCGACCCTACCCCGCACACCACAGTACAGGGGGCGGGCGCACAGGGTGGGCCTACATACGATTTACTCAAATCCATAGTCAAAAATAAAATATACGATGATGATTGGGTTTTACCCTTAGATTCAAAATATTTTTCACCCAAGCTAAATTCTTATGAATTTTGCTAAGGGAAAAACCAAAAAGGGGTACCTAATACCTGTGAACATATTAAAAACCCGGTCGACCGAACAAAGGTCCCATCGAAAAAAAATCTCCCGTAAGAAATATTTACAGAAAATAAAAAATTTTTTGTTTTTTTTATTGAAAAAAACTATAGGTTTAAAATTAATTAAACATATTTTCTTTTCAAATTTTAAGTAATTTCTTCATTTCAAAATTATTATGTTTCCCCAAAACAGGGTACAATTTGGAGCCTTTTTTTTTGCTCGTTTAAATAAATATTTGTCCCAGAGTTTAAGCACACCCCTTTCAAAAGAGCGTTTTAAAATTGGTGCTTAGAAAAACCCCTCCCCGGGGCTGGTTGTGGCCAGCATAGAAGTGTCCCCCCTTTCATCCCCTAGAATAGGTGGGCCCACTTTGACTTCTTTAGACGCCCCCTTTTATCCATTTTAAATTTATTAGAAAACAATATTATCAAAAAACACACCAAAAAACCACGTGTTATTTATGTTTATGGGGTTTTTGGGTACTTTTTTTTCCTATTTTCTCAATCAGGCCCTGACGAATTTTCTGGATTTTTTTCAGCCATAATCTTGGTTGATTTTTTTTTTGGGAAAACCAAAATTTGAGTATGGGTGACTTTTAACACAGCAGGAGAAAGGTGAGCATTTATTTCTTAATATAGGTGTTTTTGAAGCGTAGCAATTTTTGTACCGCCATTTCAATAAATTTTTGTTCATTTTAATCAGTAAAAACAAATCCACTAGTTGGATTTTTATCCCCCTCCCTTGCCCTGAAAATCAATGCCCCAACGGGGGACTGGACGTCTCCGGGAAGGGATTTTTTTGTTGTACGGGAATAACAATTCATTTTTTTAAAGGATGGGCTTTTAAAAACTAACCTCCTAAAATGCCTGGAGGCAGACTCTAGTGGAGTGGAGGGTGGCTGGGGTCCTGGTTTTGATACCTCTTCTAAAAGGACTCTTTGCAAAACCCCGGGGTAGGTCATACAACCCCATTTTCTTTTTTCCTCAACGTCATTTTGATCACCAAGGGGAATATACCTGCTGCCCTTTCTTCCAAAATCTGGGGAGATATTTTTTTTTTATAACAATGACGGGTTGGTGGTGTTTGCCGGTCCAGGAGCTAAAAAACATTCGCACTGTTAGGGCTGTAAAAACCCAGACCTTAGAATTTCGCCTTAAGGCTAATGTGGCTGACCTTGCATCATTTGGGAAATCTTTGGGAAACCCCTCGAGGTCGAAAAAAACGGGAATGTGTTTCTCAACAGGACACTTGAAAATTTGCGTTTAAAGACATAAAAAAACCCCCTGTTCAGAAATTTTTGGGGACGCTTTTAAAATGAGGATTTAGGTGTGAATACCATTGCCTCGCGGGTTCCCCTTGGGTGTTTGCAAGAGTATTTTAAATTTGTAAAACCAAAAAGTTTTAAATAAACTTTTTACTTAAATCAAGTTAATGTTTAGTTATAACCTCCCTTTTAATGATGATAAATAGGGGTTTAAAATTTAATTTAATAATTTTAAAAAAAAAATTGTCAAAAAAATAGGGGAAATTTGGGAAAGTTTTAAATTTTTTAAATTATTAATTATTTAGTCTTGTAGCATGGTAAAATTTATTATTTCCCCGAACATTAAAAATCTTGCAGTATTTTTAATTTTTTTTTTAATTTTTCCATCTTTCATCGTGAGGGGTTTATATATCTTTTTCCACCCATTTTTTTTCACATCATCATCATCCCCTTTACTTTTTACTAGGTACTCATCCAAAAAGGGTTGTAAATAAAAAAAAGGAAAAGAAAGAAGTAGTACTATCGTAAGTCCTGTTTTTTAAGGTTGGCCTCTATGTCAAAGGGTTTTTATACATTTACAAAAAATGTGCTTCAAATTAAAAAATTAAAATTTTTTTTCCGAAAGGTTCAATCCAAGATGGTATTTTTATCTCTTTTGGATTAAACCCTAAGGGCAAAATGTGGATAAATAAAGGTTTTGCTTTTATTTTTTTTTATTTTAAAACCTTTAATTTAATGGGGGGAAATAAAATAAACTTTTATAGGCCCTACCCCTCCCTCTTTTGGATGTAATTGGAAATATTTTTTTAACCACGAAGTTTTTCATCATTCAGCCTATTTGCTGAGAAATATCGTTGTGGGGGATCGTTTTGTTTAGGTACTGCCTCGGTAAAACTTGCATCATGAAAACTGAAGAATTTTTTTCCATAGGTGCATAATATCGTTTTTTGGTTTTTTGCCTGTGCGAAGGCTATTTGCTTTGTGGTACAACGAAAAAAGGAAAAAAAATGCAGCTTAAAATAAATGGGGGCCCAAAAAACTGGCAAGGAAAAGTTGTACGGAATTATAAAGGTTGTTTCAAGGGACGGATCCCAAATAAAGGGTTTTTTAAAAAATTGGGTAGGAAGGTTTCACTTGAAAAAAATGTTCATAAGGTCAAAAAAAAAAGCGATCAAAAAGGGGGAACCCACGAAAATGCCCCTTAAAGATTCAAAATGGGGGCCTTTGAAAGAATATCCCTTTTTAATTCCCAAATTTGATGTAAAAAATACAGTAAATGATGTAAGGAAGGTGCTACTTGACAAAAATAAGGGCGATTCAAGAGAAAAAGTCCACCTCGCAAACATAGGTTTTTGTAAGAGCGGAGATCTTACTCCAGAAAAATAGAAAGGGGAGCTCGGCAATCGTCGTCGGGGGACCTTGCCCCCTTCCCTTGACGACCCCCCGGGGGACGAGACAACGACACAACGGGAAAGAGACAAAACGATGACGGGCCGCGACGTGAGGGAAATTTTTCCCCTTTCCTTTCCCCCTTTCCCCTGGCTGGTTTTGACCACATGGGGGTCCTCCTCCCCAATCCCTTTGAAAATTTGATTTGATTTGGGGCATTATAAACCCAAAGGTTTTTATGGGGCCCTAAAAACCAAATTTAAAATCAAAATAAAGAATATGACAACCCCAAACCCATGATAAAGCGATGACAACCACGGCCGGGGAGTTTCCCCCCTTTTCCCTTTCCCCCTCGCCCTACGGGGGCTTGGGTTTGACCAGCAATGGGACGTTAAAAAAAACTATATAGGTGGGCCCTTTCCCAAATGATTTTACATAAAACAAATTTCCAAATATTTTCTTGGGGGCGAAAACCCCAAAAAACGTTATTCGGCACAGCCGCGGGAGGAACAAAAACTTTCGGTGGATGGTGCATTGTTGATGAAAACAGCATCCAAAGCCATCTTTTTCTGTCTTGGGCGCATTCTCACTTCCCAAACCCGGGTTTTTCTTCTCGGACTAAATAGATTTTTTTTTCGAATTCGGGAAGAAGATTTAAACAAATTAGTTTGGTTAAAAAAACGAAGAATTTTTTGTCTCCCTTTGGATTTGGTTTGTTTGGGGGGATTTCTTAAAATTAGTAAAACATCATTGATTTGGTCATCGGTGTAGTGTCCTAGACCTAGGGCCCCTTTTTTAAAAATTTTTTTTTTTTTTAAAAAATTAAAAACAAAACAGGGTGAAAAGCCACCCACCTTAAAAAAATTTTTTTTCCGCCCCCGAAATAATTTTTTTTTAATTTATTTTTTATAACCATCCAGCCTTTTACACTAGGGAAAAGTAAACCCTTTTTCAAACTGGTTTTTATTTATTGTAGGTTTTAAAAACGCAACGAATTTTTAAACAGTTTTTTTTGCAGTTCTCAGCTGGTAAAGGATGTATGTTTAAAATTTCAGCTCAAAACTGTTTTAAACCGTTGGCCGTTAGGCATTGGACAGACAGAGTCACAACATTAAAAGTGAGTGCTGTTTTTTTTTGACCTGGGTTTTGACTACGTTTTTCTTTCGTTCACTCGACTAATAATTTTGAAAACCCCAATTAAAACATTCCCCCGTCCCCGGGGGGCCCCAATTAATAATATTATTTTCAAAAAATATTCCACCCTCCGTAATATTAAATCGATGTAACCAAAAAATAATAAAAATTTAAAAAATAGAGACCCGGCGCCTCCACCAACAAAGCCCATTTTTTATGGAGTTAGTCTCACGAGGCAAACATGTACTTGGCACGCTCGTAAGCATCAAATTTGGGTTTTTTACAAAAACTCTGGAGAAAAAAATTTAAACAACATTTTACATGACACAAAATTTTTTATGCTATAAAAACAAAAAACAAACAGAATTTCTTTTTGTAATAAACCCACATCCACCATTGTTTAAACGTAAATCCACGCGCGGGGGCAAAACCCCTTTTTTGTTCTCTTGCGTCGACTTTACTGCGTAACCATGGTGTATAGTAGGGTTTTTTTACAAACTATAAAACCCCCGTCTGGACCCGGGGGACAATATTATTCCACGAAAAACTAGAGGCGACCCCTCGCAATCGGGCGTCGGGGACCTTTCCCCCTTCCCTTTACGACCCCTCAACGACGATGACGACCCAAAGACACCACGGCATGACAAAACAATGACGACCACGACGTAGAAAACCCCCCTTTCCTCCCCTTTTCCCCTGGCTTTGGGTTTTGACCAGCGACCCCCTCCCCCGCCCCCTCCTAGGCTGAGTGGTGCCATTATGACCTTTTAACCGGTTTACGCGTCCTTAAACCAAAAAACCCCAAAAAACCCGTTTTGAGTTTCATTTTTTAAACTTTTAAAAAAGTAACCCTCTTTTTCTGTACTATCATTTTTATTATTTCTTTTTATTAACTTGAAAACATTGTAAACATTAAAACACCATAAAATTTAATTTTTTTCTTTACAAAACACAGGCTGCGCAAAAAGGGCCTAACCGGTTGAAGGGGCCCCCCGGTTCTCACTCGTACTGAGAGTTCTTTTAAAAATTCAATTTAACCGATTTCGTGTGCAAGTTTTGTTTGGGAAATTGTTTTACAAAACACGCTAGTCCCTCAAATTTTTCACCCCGGGGAGCGTGCGAGTCGCAAGTAATTCCGGGAAACACTCTAAACTCTGAAACAAAAAAGAGATAGGGAAAACGTTTGCGTGTTAGAAATCTGATGAGGGAGGTCATGGCTCAAAACCAACCGGGAATCCCGACTGAAAGTTTTTCCCCCAGGTTTTTTTTTCAGTAGTTAATGCGAATGCTGGTGGAGTCACCGTAAACCCCGGGCCCTTCCCTTATCATATGGAATCAATCCAGAAATTTAAAAAATCTATCTCAGCGGGGTTTTAGGACCTAAGGGGGGTTTTTTTCCCCAAAAAATAAAATTGAGAAACCTTTTATCAGTTTTCCCTTTCACCCCAATAAAAACCCGGGTTTTCACCCACCGGCCAAACCCTTTTTAAAAGTGTTTTTTCACACGGTAGCGTTTAGAGTCGCAAGCAATACCCCTGTTTTTCCCACTTCCAGTTTTGAACAAGCGCCGTTTTAAATTTGGTTTCCCTTGGTCCTGAGTTTTAAAAATTCAGTTGGCCCTTAAAGACCTCCGGTTTTTTGGCGCCCCTTAATACAAAAACTTAAAAAACTAAGTTTAACATCCCAAAGGTTTTTCTTTGGTTTTTTTAAAACCCCCTGAATAGGGGCCTTGTGCACGCCCAAAGTCTCTCCTAACAATGACTAGGTTCTACATATGAAACGCGAAAACTTTCTTTAAAAACGCCCTATGAACCCCAAACAAGACGTAAGTAATGGCAAAGTGATGGTACTCCCCCGGGACTTTGGCCATGCTTTGGGCCCTTCTTTTTCGACACCCGAAAAAAAGACAAAAAATCAATTTTTTTAAACCTTTTTTGGTAGGCAAATTCCAAACATCATAATCACTTTAAATTTTCCCCTTTAAATAACTTATTTCGCTTTTGGGTATTATTTAAAATTTTCCCTCACCTTCTTTTCTTTTCATTAATTTTTTTAAAAAATATAAAAGATCGGGAAAATTTTATTAAACACATCACAGGCGGCGCAATATGATAACTGGGTTTAAGCTTTCCCCAGATTCCCATGGGCGCCCGGGGGGGCATGGAAACCAAACCTTTAGCTCGTTTGGGCTAGTGGTTACTCCTCTGCTTTTCCCCCGCAGAAGGTCCAGGGGTTTGATTCCCCCAAAAGTTGGAGGTTTATTAACTCCTGATTTGGGCAAAAAGCCCATCAGTTCTTGCTTAGGATTTGAAAAAACTGGTTTTTGGAGCCGCCTAGAAACCCCAACACATGAAAATTTAAAGTTGTTCTGAATGGGGCCTTTGTTGTTCTGGCTTTGATCCGGGGTTATACCAAGGTTAACGTCACTTTCGTTTTCGTCAGGGCCTACAGGGTTTTGGCTTGATTTTTTGGATTTGCCCCCCAAAAAATCGTAAAAATGATTTTAGTGGGTAGAATAAATAGGACTTTTTTTTATTTATCTTTTGAACTAAATTTATGTTAAAAACGTGTCCCCCCCGGAAAATTTTTGTTTGATATCGCGTTTGTGAGGGGGGGGGGTCAATTTGTTTAAATTTTTGACATAAATAGTGTCCTTAAAAAAAACATGAATTGGTTGTAACCCCCACATACCCCCCATTTTTATTAGTTTAACAAAAAACTTTTAAACAAACAACAAATATTTAAATTTTATATTGAGGGGTTGGGGGTGTGGGCCCGCCGTTGATCAGGGAAAACCCTAGAAAAAGGTTTATTCCAGATGTGACACTGTGATAACCCTTTAAAGTAATCTGTGATAGCAGAAAGTACCAAAAGGGTTCCTTTCCACGCTTCTCTCCCAATCATATGAAAAAATTGTACCATATGATAAGGCGAAAATTTTTTTAAATTTTTCATTCAAATTTTTTATAATATTTCTCCCCGAATCGTGCGGGGGCCTTGCCCCCCTTTTTTGACAAACCCCCCGCGACCGATGACAAGACAATGACGACCCCGGACGTGAGATTTCTCCCCCTTCCTCTTCTCCCGTGGCAGGACCCCTCCTCCACGCTTTACAGCCCAAGACTTTGAAAAAGAGCTTGGCTGCTGTTTTTTTTTTTTTCCAAATTTTTGTTTTTTTTGGGGTATCCCCTTAACAAAAACTCTTTAAATTGCGAAACGTTCCTAGCTAGACCCAGAGCAGGGTTGCTAGGGGAAGAAAGGGTCTTTTCGCAAAAACAAGCAAGTAAGTAGCGGGGGACATTGCTTTCAAAAACTGAGGCGAGCTCTAATTTTTCGTGGGTCTTTTGACCTCTCCCTCTTCCTTGACGACCTTTTTGACGACGAGGACGACATTGACAACACGAACGATGACAAAGACGATGACTACCGCATTGTGAAATCCTCCACGTTCCTCCCCCTACCCGTGACTAATTCTGACCAGCGCAGGATTTTACTCCTGTATCCCCAAGGCGAGAGCGGCGTATTTAAACTGAGGGTTTGACGCGCCCTTAACCTAAAACTTGGATTTATTAATGAAAATATCCTACTTGTTGATGTTCACCTATGAATATGACAACGTCTAAAAACTTTTTAAAACCCGTTTTCGAAGTAATTTGTTTTACCTTAATTAATTATCGAAACTGTTGATCTTATTAACAAACAAAATTAATTTTATCACTACAGAATTATCATATTCTTTAAGTTTATAAAGTAAAAAAAGTACACAAAACAAACACAAACTCGTTCTTAAACGTACAATCATACTGGCCGTGAAATATGACCTTTCGGTTCGAGACCCCGGGTTTCTCACGACGTCGTACAATGTCCACAACTCTTTGGAACACTACTCTTGCAGGGAATCACAATTTTTTTCCCAACTCATTGGTGTCTGCGGTTCCTTTCATTTCTGTACGAGCAACATAAATCCCCGAACCTAGAGGCGAGCCTTGGCAGTCGTCGTCGAGGACCCCTCCCCATCCCCTTGACAACCACCCCGACGACACCAACATGACAACACAAACGAAGACATAGACGATGACGACCACGACGTACCCCCGTCTGGGCCCGAGGTAGATTTTGTCCCAGAGCCTTAAAACAAACTTAGAACTATTTATGAGGCATGTATTTACCAATATAAAAACCAGGGGATGTCAGGAGCATCCTTGCCCTATAGTTATCATCATCAAACAACAAACTCAAGCAATTTATTCACTAACAACATCACATGCGGCGCAATATGACACATTCTATTGTAGCGCCCTAGTTTCTCACGGGGTTCTATATTGGCTGTAGTCGACGCTTCGCAGCGTTTGACACTACGAGGACGCGGGTTCGTGTCCCGCATAAGGCCTGGGTTTTAGTAATTGTCCTACACCCTCATCTTTCACCCCTAATCGTCTCAAATATTAATAATGCAAAAATAGAGTCGTATTAGAATAGAGCATGTAGCTATCGATTTGAGAAATCATCATAATAAATAAGGGGACATTGCAAATATTTGTACTTATACAAAACTTATCCATTTTATTGGATAATCTTGAAGGAGGTGTTTTATCTTATTTCGCGGCCATCTTGAATTTGGAGCCAACTTTTTTTTTATCCGGAGTACATTCCTCCTTTGGGGCCCAGGGTAGAACTGGCCACGAACATGTCTCTGCTAATCGGTAAAGGGGGATTTAAGACAGAATTTCTACCACGAAATTTCATCAGCTATTAAGAGGTGAGTGTTTTACCCCTCGAAACTAGTGGCGAGCTCTGGCAGCGTCGTCGGGACGATTTTTCTTTCACTTGACGACCTTATGACGACGATGACTCCTTTGTAAATCAGTTTTTATAACTGAATAGGAGACGTTAAATAAATAAATAAATAAATAAATAAAATTACACAAAGAACGATGACAAAGCTTTGGACGACCGAGACCTGAGAAACCCCTATCCTCCCCTAGCTGTGACTGGTTCTGACCACATGGCCCCCCCCCCAATATCCCCAAGGCTAGAGTGGCACTTACGACCTAAGGTTGACAGCCCTCAATCCAAATCAGAAAATGTTAACAAATCTATAAGATCTAAGTCTCCGTATTCTTGTCTTGTTTCAGATTCCACGGCTTCATTTGATGTAGTCGCCAACCAAGTTCAGCGCTCAGACAAACAGACGTGAAAGGTTCGTTGATTTGTCCTGTCTCAAATTGTTTTTAAAACATTTCTGGACACAGCGGAAACGTGTCATAGAACAAAAAGTTTGTGATTGAGAGTCTTCTATCATATGATAACGGCGACAAACTATCATAGTTATAATTTCACACATCTTAAACTACATTTCAATTTTTAATCAAATAAAATAACTCTAAACCCCTCTTTAGCTATCATCAACATACCTGCATTAACTCATCTCATCAAACTTTCATTCACAGGCGGCGCAATATGACCTACCCAGTTGAAGCGCCCTAGTTTTTCACGTCGTCGATATCCTTTTATGACATTTCGCCACTAAAGAGTCTATTTTTTTTTAAAATACTCCTTGTATTTGATGCGTTTAAGCTGATGGAATAACCTCCTTTTTGGCTGATGTGCTAGTTTAGACACTCAAAGCTATTTTTTCCATCTTACATAATTTATTCCCGTTTCTTATCCGCAGTGCATTAATTGTAGCTCTATCGAACCATGATGGATTTTTATGTTTTTTACTATGTATCTTGGGTACTGTTACTTCAATAGCCTCAGTAGTAACTCATAAAAAGTTTCACATTTTGCAATCAACTTCCTTGTAGTCGTTTATTCGTTCTCAGTGCTTAAGTTAAAGTTCATTCGTTAAGTCATTAAGGTTTTATTTAGCCAATAATGTAAAAGATCGGTCTCGGTTTGAAACAACATCGAAATGTTTAGAGATCAGATACGTGGTGGATTTTCTATACTAGAGATTTAAAATCTATATTTTGGTTATCTGTAAATATGAGATCCAGACAATGAGCATTTCGTGGTGGAGTTGTAAGTTTTAGTGATAACTTAGATTAACCTCCATTTCAATAAATTATGCTACGTTTAGGTGACAGAGATGCGCCACTGTAGCAAACTACTTCTCCCCGTCGCCATTTGACCAACTTATCCCAGGAATATTAAAATCTTCGCACAAGATAACACTGCCATTGGGTCGAAGTTTGGTGCAAATATCTGAGAGACACTGATGTAAATTTTCAATATTCTCATGCGATGGATGAGGAATGTGAACACAGCCAACTAGGATATTAGAGGGGATATCCACAACATCAAAGTGAATGATGTAACAAAAAGAGTGTTAAAACCGCATACGAATACAGTATTCATATTGTGAGTATAAGGAATTAGCAGCCATATTGGATTTAAACTTTGGTTGTTATCGGATCATTATTTAATTCATTTTCAACGTGCATATAAATAATTTTTCCTCCAATGCTATTTTGTGCTTAATAATGAACAGTCAAATATGGATTTTTTTTTTAGGGAAATGTTAAAAATGGAAATCCCAAATTCGGGTAAATGCAAAATCCGATTTCGCAGACCGATTTGTTTTAATACGAATGAAGTCTTTCATGAATTCCCCGTACGAAAGTTCTTTTGTATTTAAATCGATTTCTTACGGATTTACCGGGCATTGTGTGATGCTTGGCGTAAAAATTCGGAAATTAGCTGGTACTCAAAATAATAAGCAACGTATAAACCACGATTTTGTCACGTAACCTTTGTTCCTACCAAAACTATAAAATATACATTTTTGTATGGAATTGAATGGGGAATATTTTTGCGACTGAGACATTTTTGTCTCTCCACCAACCAATTTGGAGTTACTCGATAACCAATACTTTTTGGGCCCCCATTTTCCAATATGGTGGCCGAAGCTCTAGTCCGATTGTAGGGGAGTTTTAGCGTTCGTTTTAGTATGTTAAAAAGTATTATATAAGAAATATATCTTCAAAAATTCAGCAAAATCGCAATTTTTCCTCAAAAAATCCTTATTGACTGGATTACTTTGATACAGGAATAAATGACGGGTGGTCCTATCTTCGACCAAAGAAGTTGAATCTTGAGTTGGCGTCAACTGTTTTACACCAAAAAAAATAAGACGCAAAAAATTTTCAACTTACAAATCTAAATAATAACTCACAATATCACAAACACGTATCCCACATTTTTTTTCAAAAGTTACAATTCAAGTGCGTACATGTATTAAAACTCTATTTTAAACCCTTTACAAGGAAATCAATTGAACTATTTTTCCAGGCGGTTGCTATCGTTTTTTTTCTTTTATATAGAAAAACAATAAACATCATTAAACACAAAAGAAACTCATTTCATTAACTTTTAATATCACAGGGGGCGCAAAATGACCTAACCGGTTTTAAGCGCCCCAGTTTCTCACGTCGTCGTAAAAGTCATCGTGAATGTTCTGTCAATCTTTGGTTTGTTGGTGAAATCGTGAACAAAGAACCGCGAGTCATTCTGAGGTCATGTTCGGTTTTCATTGGGAGTCTTGGCGCCAACACAGACGGACGGACTAATAAAATATGCGCATAGGAGATATAATATGACGAGCGAACAATGCCGAATACGATTGCGATCACGACGTGAGACCCCCCCTACCCGTGGCTGGTTCTGACCAGCATGGGTCTTGCCTGGCATGGGCGCATAGTGGCGCGAACTCTGAATTATACGACGAACTCGCAGCGACAAACACACAAATGTCTGATTGGCCCAGAGCATGGCTCTGCTAATCGTAAAAGGCGATTCAAGAGAAAAAGTCCACCTCGCAAACATCAGCTAGGAAGAGCAGAGTATCTTACTCCCCGAAACTAGAGGCGAGCTCTGGCAATCGTCGTCGGAGACCTTGTCCCCTTCCCTTGACGACCACCCGGCGACGATGACAAAGACGATGAAGACTGCGACGTGAGAAACCCCCTTTCCTCACCCTACCCGTGGCTGGTTCTGACCAGCATGGGCCCCTCCTCCCCCCCCTTAGGCTAGAGTGGTGCATTTTGACATAACGGTTGACGCGTCCTTAATCCAAATAATCCAATCATATCCGAAGTTATTTGTTTGATCAAATTTAATTCACATCAAACATACTTCGTAATTCATTCCACGTAAATATATTTTCGGTTGTCATCCCAATAATAATTTTCTTTTATGTTATTTATTATATAAGGTATACTTAAGAAACTGGAATAACTTATTAACATTATCACTGGTGGCGCAAAATAACCTATGCGGCGTCGTCGCTTAAGAGTCAGCGTTAGTTCTTGATTGTGACTGAATGAATGAAATCTGAATTATTAAGTTATCCTGGTTGGTATAAAAAAGGCCCGATTTATAGTCGTCCTATGGGTTCCCTTAGCTAGGGGACCCCTTGGACTGTCAAATCGAGTTTGTTTTACTTTTCTTTTGGTAGCATGGACTTTCCGCCTGCTGAATGCACCATTCCTTGTTTTTTTTAATGATTTTGAAAGCGGTGGTTAGAATAATTAGCAGTCATTTGTTTCACTTTCATTGGCAATTTCACAAAAATTCTTTTATCACGAAGGCTAGGCATAGCCTTGAATGTTTAGCCTTATTTAATCAATGCGTCTACCCCAGGCCGAGGGCCCATGTTATAGGCATTTATTTAGAAAAAATAGACAAAATAGATTTTTGTTTTTCGTTGCCTAGTTGCCTAGTTGCTAGGTCTAAACATAACCTAACATTTTACTGGCAATTGGTCTTTTTTCACAATTATAGTATAATAAAGATGGGCCCAGGGATTTGTACATGATAATTATTCAATATACCATACAAAAATTTAATAAAGAACGCGGAAATGTATGAAATCAGTATCTATTTGCAAAATAATCGTGCTTGGGCCTACCAAGGTCCAACGGCAATGAAAAATGGCTGCCATGACCTACTTGTCGCCAAAATGAAGCCCCAAAACTGGAAAAATCACTCGACTTCGATCGGTCATTTCCACCATAATAATTACATTTACTGCATTGAAATGTTAATCAGCATTTACTGTATTGTATTTTAATTGAAATAAATGCATCCTAGAAGCACACAGACATTTTAATTACATGCAAAGGTTATAAATTCAAACCCAATGCGCAGGAGAACGGCTACGCTCCCTATGGGTGCCCTTTGGGAGTCCTTCGGGAGCCCATCGGGAGGCTCGAATCTTATGTGAGGTACAAGCCTCCCCTAGGGGTTCGCTTCAGTGAGGGCATTGAGCTCAAAATCTTGGCAGAATAGTGAAAAATGTCTTAAGAATTTCTTCATTTCGTGGACATATAGGAAACTTTCATTGAAATGCCATTCTCAAAATGTCTGGCTGTAACTTTGGGCCACAGGTCTGTTCAAAGATGGGGAAAATAGATAATTTCTCGGGTTAGTGAATCAAAAAGTAGAAATATTCCACCCTTTCATAAAAACACGGTAAGACCTTAATCGGACGGTAACTTGCAGCACGCCGATTTTCGGTAACAGGCTAGGTAAACCGATTGTCGGTTTAAACCTGTTAACGTAAAGCCCGTGTTATCCATTGAATAGGAAATTGGTGGACTTGTAGGGTCAGTAGTAATATGCGTCAGCATATAACAGCTACCGACGATCATAGAATTGTGACAAAATGCACCGCTCGTGCGTGCATTTTGCGTTATGCGTGATGTTATGTTATGTTATGGTCATTGTCAACGCCGTTGCGTCGGTGCGCTGTTATGCATCCAAGGGTGGTTGCTGGTTAGCCTAATGTGCTTGGCATGGGCGATGGCGGACGGAAGATTCCGTTAGTTACTACTGAGTAAGAAAAAGAGTATTTTCCAAATATGTACAAACAATAATATAAAAGTATCCTGCTAACCTAAAAGTGACCTGATAGTCGATAATATCTAGTTAATCACTATAATTTCATCACTGTAATTTCACTTCATAGATAGAATGGCTTACTAGGAGCAACGTAAGCAATTAGGGCGCATCAAATTCAATTAAGCGGTTGTTCAGTATAAACCGGTATATCGGCTATTTAAAGTATTCCGATTATTTGGTAATCACAGGTTGATACCGTTCTACCTGTTATTAGGTATATAGCGGTACACCGGTAAATACTAATTATCCGGTTTATACCGTTATACCGGTAGAACAGTATTAATTTCGTTTAAACCAGGGAATATACAGATTATCTAGTTAACCGGTTTATACCGGTTATTCCTCCGTCTGGGCCCGGGGTAGATTGGCCCAGACCCCGTACAAGGCGATTCAAGAGAAAAAGTCCACCTCGCAAACATCAGCTAGAAAGAGGGGAGTATATTACTCCCCGGATCTAGAAGCGAGCTCTGGCAATCGTCGTCGGGGACACCTCCACTTTTCCTTGTCGACCTCCCTGGCGACGATGACAGTGATACAACTAACGACGACAAAGACTATGACGACCGCGACGTGAGAACACCCCTTTCTTCCCCTACCCGTGGATGGTTATGACCAGCATCCCCTAGGCTAAAGTGGTGCATTGTGACTAGAGATGTGCAAAAATGCTGAGAAAGAAATTCACGATTTTTTTAAAGTTGCAATAATCCCCTCAAATTCAGTTCGCACATGAATCATTTGTATTGTGATTGAATGATACCAATTTCCAATTCGCGAATTTTCGCGATATTTTAGTTGAAACCGCGAACTAGTGGCGATAGAGGTCCCCCTCTGAAAATTAGTTATATATAACTGAGTGGGTAGACTCTAAACACAATTAATTTATTTTATTCATTTATTTAAATGAGCAATTGTTTCTTTAAACGCGAATTAGGTCATGAAATTTCAAACAAAGTTTTTTCAAAGTTTTGGTGGAGGTGCCGGGTAGGTAGTCGAAATTAAATTATTCCTGGGTGGTACATATGATGGAGGTGCCAGGTCACACAGAGCGATTGTGAGATCGTAATAATCGTTTGTACGCGAGTTTGCTCAAAATACTTCATATCAAAATATCGACATTACACAAAAAATGCATAATTTCGTAATTTTGGTGGAGGTGCCGGGTAGTCGAAATTAATCCTAGTAAAAACTATCTTAAAGTTTGAAAACTGAAGGCTGAAACTGAGCTTAAAATTAAAAGTGATTCTCACTCTCATGTGCTTGTTTTTCTTTTAAATTAATCATGGTCCTGGAATTTGTGATACTGATAATTTTAAAACTCCTTTCTTGTGCATTATCAAATTAATTTTTTAATAAATTACTAAAAATCATGGATTTTAATTTTTAATGCGCGAATTTTCAAACTTGAAAAACATTTTTGCACATCTCTCATTAGTATTTAAAGGTGGACGCGTCCTTAATCCAAATAAACAGACTCTCCCAAAAAAAATATTCGGTATAAACCGGTATACCGGTAAATACAAAAATATGGTTAACCGGTATATTTCGCACAGTTTTTTTCCGCTAATCTGAGAAATTATCTATTTTCCCCATCTTTGAACAGACCTGTGGCCCAAAGTTACAGCCAGACATTTTGAGAATGGCATTTCAATGAAAGTTTCCTATATGTCCACGAAATGAAGAAATTCTTAAGACATTTTTCACTATTCTGCCAAGATTTTGAGCTCAATGCCCTCACTGAAGCGAACCCCTAGGGGAGGCTTGTACCTCACATAAGATTCGAGCCTCCCGATGGGCTCCCGAAGGACTCCCAAAGGGCACCCATAGGGAGCGTAGCCGTTCTCCTGCGCATTGGGTTTGAATTTATAACCTTTGCATGTAATTAAAATGTCTGTGTGCTTCTAGGATGCATTTATTTCAATTAAAATACAATACAGTAAATGCTGATTAACATTTCAATGCAGTAAATGTAATTATTATGGTGGAAATGACCGATCGAAGTCGAGTGATTTTTCCAGTTTTGGGGCTTCATTTTGGCGACAAGTAGGTCATGGCAGCCATTTTTCATTGCCGTTGGACCTTGGTAGGCCCAAGCACGATTATTTTGCAAATAGATACTGATTTCATACATTTCCGCGTTCTTTATTGAATTTTTGTATGGTATATTGAATAATTATCATGTACAAATACCTAGGCCCATCTTTATTATACTATAATTGTGAAAAAAGACCAATTGCCAGTAAAATGTTAGGTTATGTTTAGACCTAGCAACTAGGCAACTAGGCAACGAACAACAATAATCTATTTTGTCTATTTATTCTGAATAAATGCCTATAACATAGGCCTCGGCCTAGGGTAGACGCATTGATTAAATAAGGGCTAAAACATTCAAGGCTATCCCTAGCCTTCGTGATAAAAGAATATTTGTGAAATTCCCAAATGAAAAGTGAAACAAATGACGCTAAATTATTCTAACCACCGCTTTCAAAATCAACAAAATAACAAGGATACAAGCATTCAGCAGGCCAAAAAGCCCATGCTACCAAAAAAAAAGTAAACAAACTTGTTTTGGGACAGTCCAGGGGCCCCCCTAGCTAAGGGAACCCAAAGGGACGACTATGAATTCGGGCCTAAGTGTTTTAACTGAATCTAATGGATGTTAATGAATAATAAAACAAAAACAGACGGTTATTACTAGCTAGTTTTGGCAGAAATGATTATAATTATTACCTTAACATAAGCTTACATTAGATACCAGGGGAACGAGTTAATAAAAATACGATTTGGGAATAATTAGCCCTACCCATCACATAACTCGGGATTCCAGATGGTTTTTTGTGGGTTAGTAAGTTTTTCTTATTTAAATGATACACTGTTCAAGAGAAGAAAACCACCTCGGCAAACATCAGCTAGAAAGAGCGGAGTATATTTCTCCCCGAAACTAGAGGCGAGCTCTGGAAATCGGTCGGGACACCTTCACTTTCCCTTGACGCCGCCCCGACGACGATGACAATGACACAACGAATATGACAATGACGATGACTAAGACGAGGGACGAACCGGCCGGACGTGAGAAACCCCCACCCCCTTCCTATCTACCCGTGGCTGGTTCTGCCAAGAATGGGCCACTCCTCCACATATCCCCTAGGCTAAAATTGGGCGCATTATGACCTAACGGTTGACGCGTCCTTATTCCAAAAAAACCCTAAATAGTACTTTATTCATTTATGTTAAATATGATCAATCCTATTTTATGTTACGGATTTAAACAGTTTGCTACTTTTCCCCTAAATAATAATGGCCAAGAAACCCAAAAGTAAAAGCACAGGAAAGAGAGTGTGTAAAACTTATAAACACACTCATCCACCAACGCGATTTTAAATACCCTTCACGACGTGGGCCTAGTAACAGAGTCAATAAAGAAGTTTCCCAGTTGAAACTTCTTTATCGACTCTGTTAGCTAAACACCGTAGAACAATAATAATGTTAGGCACGGAGGTCTTTTTTATCTGAGCTCTTTGCTCCGACGCCAAGACCGGGGGGCCCCATGGAGCCGGATTGTGAGGAAATTACACAGTAATGGGAAGCAGAAATACATTTTTAAATAAACCCCCAGACATTTAGAATAAGTTGACCAATAATAACCATGGTAAAAAATAAAAACGTTGTAAAAACAAATTAAAATTTTAATAAAATAAAACTATTGCGCATTTTTTTCTTAGGCGGGGCACCACAAATGTGCATTCGCCGCAGCCGCGTAGGATAATGATGTTTTGTTTTAGAGGGCTGTGGTAAGGCATTGTTGAAACAGACCCCACTTTTTGTCTGTCTTGATTGGTTTTCACACCAACATAGTCGCGTTTGATTTCTCTGGACTAAACATTTCATTTAAATTTTTTTAATTCGGAGGGGAATGGACGCAGATAAGATAAACCCACCAGTTTTTTTTGTTGGGATAAACAGAACGAAGAAGTTTCCTATTGGAGTTTTTTGGAAGGCTTTTAATAGGGCGAGCTTTTTGTTCTTTCAAAGGGAAAATTAAGGGCAGGGAAATCCTCCTCGAAAATCTTGGTCATCGGTTTTTTAATTGGCCCCCCCTGGGCATGCGTTAGGGTGGTTTTCTTCCCGGACTTTCGCCACCCAGGCGCCCCCATACCCCAGGCTTTTAGTGGTTTTTACCTAACCGTAACGCGTCTTAAACCAATTACAACGAATGTCCACCAAAATATCCTGTGTTGTGAAGGATTCTAATACGAATTTATTTTTTTTAATTATTGCCCTTTGTCAATTGCCCATTTGTTAACACAGTCATTAATCCACAAATAACCAGCGGGAGAGGAATAGCCAAGGTTCTTTCCGCCGAGTAAAGCACGCAAAATCAGCTAGAATAGGAGGATTTATTCCGAACTAGAGGCGAGCTCTGGTTTCGTCGGGGCATCCTCCCTTCCCTGACGATCCCCAAACGACCATTGGAAAATTGCACAAGCTTATTGTGGAAAAACGATATGAACGTAAACCCTTTCATTAACCCGTTGACGGGCTCTACAGGGGGAAATTCTTGTTATCATCCGGATCAATCCAATGGGCAATTTAGTTTTAATTTAAGGAGATCCAAACCAAAAAAAAAATTTGGGCTTTTTGGCTTGTGAAACATTCTGTTAGGAAAGATTCGATTCCTGAATTACAATTTTTTATTTTATTTGACCTGTCCACATTTCTTTGTTAAAAAAGGTTAAACAACTTAAACCAGCCCTTAAGCAGAAGGAGAATACCAAAGGTTTCCTTCGGATTTGGTTTGACCGCGGGCGCTGTCAATAAGGGATGCTATATTTTCATGAAAATTCGATTTTTGGGTGGTTATCGCTCACCTCAAACGATTCCCCCCTGCCAACATTGGCTTGGCCTATAAGTTTGTGTCCCCAAAGAAAATTATTTTTAAAAGACTAAAAGTTGTAGATTTTTATTTATAACCCTTTTTTTTAATTTTTAATTTTCCCAAAAATTAAATTAATTTCTTGGGTTTTGGTCTTTGGTTGCTTCTTGCCTTCCAAAGAAGTGGGTTCATTTCCTGCAACAGAATTTTTTAACTCCTTTTATTACCTCCTTTTCACTTTATTAAGAAATTTGTTTTTTAGCCCTCCATCCCCAAGGCCATTTTTTTAATTTTAACCCTTGTTTAAATTTTTTTTTTCCCGGCTGATCCCCGGGTGGCGCCTTGTTTTTACGATGCTTTTGTCATGGTATCGGTTTTTTGGTTTTTGCTATGGCAGATAGGTCGGCCCGGGGGTGTTGGGTAATTTGTAAAAAAAATTGTTATTAATCGAAGGTGGCTAGCACTCACATATAATGAACTTTTTCTTTTTCACTATTTTTATAAAGTAGTAATTGTTTTAAAAACTTTACTGAACCAAGGGGTTGGTTTTGACAATTCCACAATTTGTCCAGCGAGGGGGCAGGGCCGAGCAGAAAGAATCTCAAACCGCTCCCCCTCTCCCTACTAATTAACTACCTTTCATCCAAATTTAAAGAAAACGAGAAATACCCTCCCCATTTTCTTTTTTACCTTACCTAAATTAGATTAAATTTTTTACACGGCCAGGAATTTAGAAAGCCAGGCTACCGGTCCCTCCCCTCTTGGTCCAGTACGATTGGCCTACACTTTATGGTTTGAAAGGCCAAAAGGACTACGGCGTCCCCCGGGGGGGTATTGTAAAAATTGGTCTGTTGGAAACATCGGGGAGCAGTTAGAAGACACAAGGGGTACACCGTAGCGCATCGTTTGGGCGGGAAGCGCTTTTTTACCAAAAATTAGCTCCCATTGGTTCGGCCGAAGTTTTGAGAGACAAAGAAGAACGAACAGGACCGGACGGGCCTACACCCTTGGGCCTGGGTGGCAGCCAGAATGAGTTTGGCATTATTTGGCTTTCGGGGCCGGGTTTGAAAAACCCTCGCACAGACCCCAGCCTTACCGTCGGTAATCTAAAGTTTAATAACCTTTTGGCACTCCCAGGTTTAAACAGAAACGGTAAACCAGCCCCTCCCCCGATTCCTAAAACACAGTATAGTTTCGAATCACACTTGGCAGGGGAAGTTTGGGAAAAAACAAAGATAGGGTTCCCCGGTGGGCCTTTGGTGGAAACCTCCTGCCCTAACAGAATAATTTTAAAATTGGAAGTTTGGAGCCAAGAAAATGACCTCCCCCTCCTCCCATGAAGTATAATTAAAATTTACATACTTAAAGAAAAAAAGACGAAAAAACCCAGTTTAAAACAAAGTTATAAACCGCGAAAAATAAATACCACTTTTCGCGGTCCATATGTGCTACCGGGCAGGGGGGGAATTGTCACACGGCTTTGTTTGTTTTGAGAATAAACAGGCATTTATCAAACAAACCTATTTAAAAACGGAAAAAACACATCCCCAACCGTCCTCCCGGGTAGATCCGACAGGTCTCTAAGTAAAGGCGTTAAGAGAAAAGTCCACTTGAAACATCTTAAAGGGGGGGTCCTTTCCCGACTAAGCAGCTTCAATTTGGCGTGGCTGTCGAATTGTTTCCCCTTCCCTAAAGACCCCTCTTCAGGAAATAAATGACACAAAAACATGAACAAAGTATAAAAAAACCGCGAGTAAAAACCCCCCTTCCTTTCCCCCTTACCGTTTTTCTGACCGGGGGAGGAAAAATATGTCCATCCCCCGCCTAGGTTAAGAGGGGGCATTCCCAGGGAGCGTTTAACCAAAAACAAAACCCAAACAAACAACGGACTAACCCCCTTCCAAACCCTTCGGGGCCCCGGTTGACAAATTCCCAAGCTTTGTTTGCAAATTAAACTTTCCAGAAAAACCCCTTTTAAACACTTAGAAAACAATAATTTTTAAACCCCCTTACCCCAAAACAAGTTTCAAGTCCAACGCGCGACCTCACCCTTAACGCCCCCGGCGTTTTTTAAATTACACAAAAAATTTTGGACAACTCGATGCAAAGGCAACCGTAAAAAACCTCTCCTGTTGTTGCAGATGGTTTCTCCCCCCATGAGTGGTATTGAGACTAACTTTTTAAAGACGTCTTAAAAACCCAAAGGGAAAAAAAACAATGAGGTTCAGCGGGAATGAGAAATTAACACTTATTTTGGGTTTCATGACAAAGTCCAAATTCTTTTTGTTTACACATAAACAATAAATTTTTTAAACACTAGACTACTTTTTTCCACAAACTCATCCTCTTATCAAATGTCACAAACAGCCAAAAAGCTAGGTTTAAGCGCCTAGTTTCTCAGTCGTTTTAAACGTTAAATCTTTAATTATTTTTTTGGTAAACCGAGTGTTTAGAACTCAAAAAAACACAAAAACTTGTTGTGAAAAGTAAGGGTCAGGGTGGATTCCCCTTATCTGAGTTTGTTTGAAGACTCTTTCCCTTTATAACATTTGAAAAACAATAAGGCCTTTAAGGGAATGACTATGATAAGAGCTTCTAGGTTGTCCATTAAATAAGGGGAACCTTTTAACAAAACTCCCTTTAATTACAACAAACAATAAGCTGGAGTTTAAAATAGGCGATGCGAGTGCCCTTATGAGTTCCTGATCGAGCTCCGGGACGTTTCCAACTAAAGCTTGGTCCGAGGGGAAAGCTAGGGCGGTGGATTGAGTAAGAATCCTCTATCTGAAACGCTGTGTTGGAGACTCTTTCTCATTTATAACATTAACAAAAACAAACAACTAAGCGGAGTTTAAATGCGATGCGAGGCCCTTAGAGTTCTGATCGAGCCCCGGGAAGTTCCAATAAAGCTTGTCCGAGAGAAGCTCAGGCCCCGTGGATTGAGTAGAATCCCTCTTACTGACAACGTGTGTTGAGAGCCTCTTCCTTTTATAAACACACAAAAAAACAACTAAGCTGGAGTTTAAAAAGGGCGATGCGAGTGACTTATGAGTTTCTGATCGAGCTCCGACGTTCCCAACTAAAGCTTGTCCCGAGAGAGCTTAGGGCGGTGGATTGAGTAGAATCCCTCTTTATCTGACAAGCGCTGTTGGTTGAGAGACTCTTTCCATTTATAACATATCACAAACAAAACAACAAGCTGAGTTTAAAATGGCGATGCGAGTAACCTTGAGTTTCTGATCGAGCTCCGACGTTTCCCCAAAAACTAAAGCTTGTCCGAGAAAGCTACAGGGCGGTGGATTGAGTAGAATCCCCTCTTATCTGACAAGCGCTGTGTTGAGAGACTCTTTCCCCATTTATAACATTAACACTAACAAAACAACTAAGCTGGAGTTTAAAAAAAAAAAAAAAATAGCGATCGAAGTGAACCTATGAGTTTTCTGATGAGCTCCACGTTCCCAACCTAAAGCTTGTCCGAAGAGAAGCTAAGGGCGGTTGGATTGGGTAGAATCCCTCTTATCTGACAACGCTGTGTTGAAGACTCTTTCTCATTTAAACAATTAACACAAACAAAACAACTAAGCTGAAGTTAAATGCGATGCGAGGTGACTTTGAGTTCTATCGAAGCTTCCAACGTTTCCCAACTAAAGCTTGTCCGAGAGAAGCTACAGGGCTGGGGATTGAGTAGAAAAAATCCCTCTATCTGAAAAAGCGCTGTGTTGAAGCCCTTCTCATTTATCAAACACAAAACAAAACCACAACTGGCTTTAAAATGGCGATGCGAGTGACCTATGAGTTCGATCGAGCTCCGACTTCTCCAACTAAAGCTTGTCCGAGAGAAGCTAGGGCGGTGCATTGAGGTAAGAATCCCTCTTAAATCTGAGAAGCGCTGTGTTGAGAGACTCTTCTCATTATAACTTTCCCACAAACAACAAACAACTAACCTGGATTTAAAAAATGCCGATCGAGTGCCCATGATTCGATCGAGCCCCGGGACGTTTCCAACTAAAGCTTGTCCGAGAGGAGCTCCCAGGGCGGTGGATTGAGTAGAATCCCTCTTATCTGACAAGCGCTGTGTTGAGAGATTATTTCTCACTAATTTTATAATATTAACCAAATTGAATTCACACCAATCACTTATAATGTCTCAAATATATGAATCATTGATTTTGCCTTCACTATCTTCTTAAACATTTTATTTTATTTCATAAACCAAGAAAATATATATTAAATTAAACACAACACACATGTTTTATAACCTTACAGTTTTTATATCAACGGCAACATAATATGAATTATAAGGTTGAAGCGCCCTAGTTAGCTAGTTCCCAGATGTGACACATGTGATGTTCGTTTAACCGTACATCATATGCTAGCTGAATGTACCAAATATGATGCCTTGCGCACGCAATTTGATCTCTCCCAATCATATGAAGAACTTATATCATAACGGCGAGTATTTTTCTAATTTTCTCAATCAAAGTAACTTATTCTAAAATGTTTTTTTGCTATTACTATCATCTTCGTAATATTCTTTTCATATATATATACACTAACTTATTTCATTAACTTTCAATATCACAGGCGGTGCAAAATAACCAAACCGGTTAAAGCGCCCTAGTTTCTTACGTCGTCGTTATTAGCCTACGTTTTTAAAGAACACTCGCCGCTCTCAGCCCAAGCAGTCTCCCCTTAAATGCCCCCCCCCCCCAGGTCAAAGCAGCTCAGACCGAGAACTGGAGCAGTTCGGGTTTTTTTACTAATAACGGTTTAATATAAAGGGGAACGATGAGGAGTTGAGAAGGGTTTGGGGTCTGGCAGTTTACATGGGGGCGGCTATCTATAATCTCGACTGGACCCAGGGTGGAATTGGCCCAGAGCATGGCTCTGGGAAGCGTAATAGGCGATTCGAACAACAGTCCACCTCGCATACATCGCTAGTAAGAGGGGAGGATATTATTCCTCGAAAAATAGAGGCAAGCTCTGGAAATCGTCCTTGGGGACACCTTCCCTGTTGACGACCTTCCCGACGACGATGACAAAGACGATTACGACCACGACCCCTATCGGTGTCTGATTCTGACCAGCATGTGCCTCTCCTCCCCATCTCCCATATTTGTAGGTTGCTAGACTCTAGATGTGAATGGGGCTTTACCATTTTCTAGCTACCTTCAAGACTCAATGTGTTAAAACATTTACATAAAATAAAATCATCTGGTCAAGAGCGGCGCTTAATGATCTGATTGTACCCAGTTATGTGTTACAAGTGAGTTAATAGCCAAGTGTTTGTTGTTTTTGTCATCAATAATAAGATAATAAACTCCATGTGTGAGTTTTTGACCACCTCGTTAACAACAGCTTTTCCCATGATTGGATTACGATTTACGGTCGGAGTTTACTTAATTAGTTCATTTTGTTAAACCTTTACTTCCAAAAACTTCGCCCGCTCAGGCCATCTCGAGTCTAAAGAACCGGGCGGCGAGACGAAAATAGGTACGGAAAGTGTCCCCGCTAAAAATTTCCCTTTTTTACAAATGGCGTCAAAAGCCCCTTCGATAATTCTTTTGCACGGACTTTGGGAGGGGACGAGTAAGGCGGCGTTTCCGTGAAAGAGTCCTGAAATGAAATGTTCTTAATTTTCGTAAAGGCGGTCCAAAAATGTTTGGATTTAATTTTGTTTTAGCAAAAAACCCCTGGTCTACACCAGAGCCGAGTATTTATTCGACCTTTGTCGTTTTTATCAAAAAATTTTACTTTTAAAGTGTATTCAAAAGAGCTTAGAAAAATTTGCTGACATCAAAGATTTACTTTTATTTTTCACAGATGGCTCCAATGACACAATTGGAGTGCCTTTTATTGCTCCACCTTAACTGAACGTTTTTTTTTTTTTTTTGGCTAAGTAATGTGTTCAGTTTTCACTGCAGAGTTATTCGCATCGTGAATCTCTCTAATACATTTTAAAGTTTTTTTTTTTTTTTTTTTTTTTTTGTCCTTGTGGAGAATACCTTTTGTGTTCAGATAGTTAAGTTCACTTCAAGCTATAGAAACTCATGTATTCAGTCATCATTTGGTCAAGACATCCAATTCTATTTAAGAATAACTAATCTCTAAGGGTTTTTAAAATAGAGTTTTGCTAGATACCTGAGACGCGTGGGGCATAGAGGGGAAATGACACGCTGGAAATCGGGCTGCAAAGGGAAAAGTTCCCAGGCATCGGCGACCGGGTTTGATTTCCAATCTAGTTCCCTTCCAGTGGTCAAGAGTGGATTCAAGCAAAGGTTGTTGGGATTTGCGACAAGCATCTTGGGATGTGGTGCTAAAAAAAACAAATTTGGCGTAGTGTGATGCCCACATTGACTAATAAAGTTCGTCCACCTAACATCTCGCTCTCACGTAAGAAGAGGGGTTGAATTGTGCAGAATTCGAATTGGCAACACACGCCTAACACACGGATATCTCTTTAAACCCAAAAAAAGGTTATTCCCATATGTGACACATGTGATGTACCTTTAACCATAATATATGCTAGCAGAATGTACCAAATATGATGCCTTACGCACGCAATTTGATCTCTCCAATCATAAGAAGAAATTTTTATCATATTATAACTGCGACAAACTTTCTAAATTTCTCATCCATAGTAATCTATTTAACAAAAATTTCTTCACATCATAGCCTACACATTTTCATAATTTATTTTTTCATCCTCACACATAACTTTTGTTCTGCTATTTACTGTCATCATCATCACATCATTTTGTTAATTATACACTTAGAAAACAAAATGTCATTTTAACCTCTATTTACTCCTCTCATCAAAATTTAATTTTCACAGGCGGCGCAATATGACCTAACCGGTTGAAGCGCTCTAGTTTCTCACGTCTGTTGTTTAATCGATGAGAAAATAGCTTAATTGTGAAATAATTAATAAAAGATTTCAAGTACCCAAACATAGTCAGTCAAAAAGTGTACTAGATATTATCTTAACTTAGTTATTTAATTTTTTAATACACGATACACCAAGATTCTCATTGTGAAGAAGGAGACACGTTGCGTTGTACATAGGAGGAATCGAAGAAGTTATACCAAGTCTTTCCCTTTTTAAAATTAAAAATGATTTTTTAAAGAATTTTTTTTGGTTTATTTGAATTAAGGACGCGTCAACCGTTAGGTCATAATGCACCACTCTAGTCTAGGGGGGGGGGAGGAGGGGCCCCTGCTGGTCAGAACCAGCCACGGGAAAGGGGAGGAAGGGGGGTTTCTCACGTCGCGGTCGTCATCGTCTTTTTCATCGTTCGTTTTGTCATTGTCATCGTCGCCGGGGGGTTGTCAAGGGAAGGGGACAAGGTCCCCGACGACGATTGCCAGAGCTCGGGCCCCTAGTTTCGGGGAGTAATATACTACCCTCCATACTAGCTGATGTTTGCGAGGTGGACTTCGAACCCTCCATTTTACTTTCGATTTGTCTACGTTCATCTGACTCACGGATATCTCCAAACAAGAGAAAATGTTGTTCCCAGAAGTGACACATGTGAAGAACCATAATAAACCGTACCGTACTTCATCATTATATACATAATGTACCAAATATGATGCCTTACGCACGCAATTTGTGCGTCTATCGTAAGACAACAGCGACAAACTTTCTACATTTCTCATTCAAAGTAATTTGTATATTCAAAATAATCCCCGTGTGGGCCCGGGGTAGAATCGGCCAAGAGCGTAAAAGGCGATTCAAGAGAAAATGTGCACCTCGCAAAACATCAGCAAGTTAGCGGGGAGAATATTGCTCCCTGGATCTAGAGGCGAGCTCTGGAATTCATCGTCTGGGACACCTCTCCTATCCCTTGACAACCTCCCAGTCGACAATGACAATGACACAAAAGACTATCACGTAGACAATGACGACCGCGACGTGAGAACCCCTCTTCCTCATCCCTATACTTACGGTTGACGCTCCTTTTACATATGAACCCCTACCCTTACGGTTGACGCTCCTTTTAACCAAAGCATAAAAAAAATCTTAATAAATAAACATTTTATTTCATTTTGGACCTAGGAAAAAAATATAATAAACAAACACAACACACATTTTTTAACCTTACAATAATGTCGCTGGTGGTACAATTAGAACTTGCCTATTGAAGCGCCCTAGTTCTTACGTCGTCTGGTTTTGAATATGAGTGCAGTCATTTTTATGCCTGTTCTAACCCAGCCTTCCCCGCCTGGGCCCGGGGTAGAGCTAGCTCCACAGCAGGGCTAGGCTAAACGTAAAGGCGATTCAAGAGGAAATTCCACCAAAGCAAACATCAGCTATAAGAGCGGAGTATCTTACTCCCCGAAACTAGAGGCGAGCTCTGGCAATCGTCGTTGGGGACAGTTTCCCCCATCCCGTGACGAACTTCCAGACGACTATGACAGTGACACAACGAACGATGACAAAGACGATGACGGCCGTGACGTAAGAACCCTCCTTTCGTCACCATACCCGTAGCTGGTTCTGATCAACATGCGCCCCTCCTCCCCATATTCCCCTTGGCTAGAGTGGTGCATTATGACCTAACGGGTTTAACGCGCCCATTATTTAATTAGATTTAACTTTAAAAAAAGTTGTTGAATCATTTGACTTTAAATTCAAAAAACCTATTTTTTTTTTTTTACCTCACTAATCATCTCTTATCATTCTCATTGATTTACAACATTAAAAAGAAAAAGCACACAAAACTAATGTTTTTAACTTTGACTATCACAGGCGGCGCAATATGAAACCCTTTCCGGTTGAAGCGCCCTAGGTTCTCACGTCCTCGTTCGAACTTGGCCGTTTGCACGCGTCTGTGTTCTCAACTGGAGCTGCCCTTGTTCCTAGTTGGTGATGAACCCCTTTCCCCGGCACTCGACTGGAGCTGCAGAAAACCAGTTCAGTATTGAAACAAGTTTCCGTTGGTTTTCATAAGTCCTCTTCGGCTAAAATGTTGTGTGAGTTATGAATGTGGTGCGTGGCTTCTCACGCCGAGGCTGTGTTTCGCTCCCACACTTCAATAGTTTTTTTAATATTTAGAAGGTTTGACTGTTATGGCTGAATTTAGCTTAAAAAGATCTTAACTACCAGGTGTATTACATTTGTGCTGCAATAATAATCCACGGAAACTGGAGGCGAGTTCTGGTGGTAGTCCCCCGTCTGGGTCAGGGATTGAATTGGCCCAGTGCATGGCTATGCTAAACTTACAAGGCGATGCAAGAGGAAAAGTCCACTTAAAAAAAAAAAAAATTATACGTAGGGGAGTAACTCCACGAAAAAGAGCTCTGGCGGTCGTCGTCAGGGGGCCCCTTCCCATTCCCTGACTACTTTCTAATAACGACGAACATGCCACCATGAAAGATGACAAAGAAATATGACGACCCGCGACGTTGAGAACCCCCCCTTTCCACCCCATTTTTTTTGGCTGGTTTTTGACCAGCATGACCCCGTCTGGGCTCGGAATAGAATTTGGCCCAGTCCCTCAGAGCATGGCTCTGATAATCGTACAAAGGGGAGAAAGAGATAAAAACCGCCTCGTAAAAATCAGGCAAGTAAGGGGAGTACTTGCTTCCCGAAACTAAGGCGAGCTCCGGCAGTCGTCGTCGGGTTCTTCCTTGCCTTGACGACCCCCCCGACGACCACGACATTGACAACACGAATGGTGGTAAAGACGAGAAGGGCAACGGTGTAGAACACTTCCTTTTCCCACCATACCCGTGGCTGGTTCTGACCATCATGGGCTCCTTCCCCATAGTCCCTAGTTATACAGTGGTGAATTTGACCTAACGGTTGGCGCGCCCTTAATCCATAACCTTTAAATTTTATTTATGAAGATATCTTACTTGGGTTGTTAACCTCAAATGGTGAGAGAAGTTATTGGTTCTTAACCTCCGATATGACAACGTCGACAAACTTTTTAAAACCATTATTCGAAGTTATTTAACTTTCCATAATTTTGTATCATCTTAATTCTTAATTATTCATTTTTTTTTTAAAATTTTGACTAAATAATAATAATAATTTTTTCCACTTCCGCCTTTATTATACACCATTACAATAAGTGAGAAATAAAAAAAAAAACTTACACAAAATACAGTTCTTAAACGTACAATGCCAGCCACAGCCGTACAATACACCGTTCAGGTTTTAAATGTGCCCTAGTGTCTCACGTTGTTATTTTCATCGATAATTGTTTGGAAAACAGACAATCAAAATATGATCTACCTGAGCCAGGGCATTTACATGTGATTCAAAATCCTTTGGGGGTAAGCGGGTTCCTTTCATTTCTGTACGAGATACTTAACTCTCCTAAAATAGAGGCGAGTTCTAGGGGGTCATCGGGCGTGGGCCCCCCAAACGACGACGACCTCGACCTCGAAGTGAGAAACCATTTTTTCCCCGCTATACCGATGGATGGTTCTAATCGCATGGGGCATTCTTCCCCATATCCTCTAGTCTAAAGTGGTGCATTATGGCCTAACGGTTGATGCGCTCGTAAACAAATATCCAGAAAACAATGGGAAGAACAGAATTTCAAGATCAATTTTTTTTAAAAACTGGAGAAATTGCAAAAATGTATGTTTTTATGAAGGTAATACGCTGTCTCTCGTAAGAAAAAATAAAGTGTAAACTACAGAACACGTAGTAAAAAAAAATATGATTGTTTTACTTTTGTTTCATCACCATAAATTTAATTACATGTATAAAATAAAAAAAATAATATATTCATCGAAACACACCATTTACTTATGTATTTAATATAAATATATTTCTGGCGGTGCAATATTACATAACTGGTTGAAGCGCCTAGTATTTTCACTTCATCACCTTGATTTACTATTTCCCCTGTCTGGGCCCGGGTAGAATTGACCCAGGCATGGCTCTACTGAGCTCTTTATACATCAGGCTGGCCTGGACAGAAATGATTAGGGGGCCTAGGCTAATTCTTCGAAGTAGGCTACAATGATGGCAGCCAGTTTCTGCACTGGAGCGTTAGGTCTCGAGTCAAACTATGGATGGGTCTCCTCCGTCTAGGCCCCCGGGGTAGAATTGACCCAGGCCCTGGCTCTGCTGAGCTCTTTTTTACAAACAGGCCTGGCCTGGGCAGAATGATTAGTGGCCTAGGCTAATTCTTCGAAGTAGGCTACAATGATGGCAGCCAGTTTTGCACTGGGAGCGTTAGGGCTCGAGTCCATCTATGGATGGTCTCCCCCCGTCTGGGCCTGGGGGAGAATTAAACCCCGGCATGGCTCTGCTGAGCTCTTAATACATCAGGCCCCGGCCCCGGACAGAATGATTGGTGGCCTAGGCTAATTCTTTGAAGTAGGCTACAATGATGGCAGCCAGTTTCTGCACTGGAGCGTTAGGTCTCGAGTCATCTATGGATGGGACTCCCCCGTCTGGGCCTGGGGTAAAACTGACCCAGGCCTGCTGAGCTCTTTATACATCGAGGCCCCGGCCTGGACCAGAACGATTGGTGTCCTAGGCTAATTCTTCGAAGTAGGCTCAATGATGGCAGCCAGTTCTGCACTGGGGCGTCAGGGCCCCGAGTCATCTATGGATGGGACTCCCCGTCTGGCCCCGGGGTAGAAGTGACCCAGGCATGGCTCTGCTGAGCTCTTTATACATCAGGCCTGGACACAATGATTGGTGGCATAGGCTAATTCTTTGAAGTAGGCTACAATGATGGCAGCCAGTTCTCATGGAGCGTCAGGTATCGAGTCATCTATGGATGGCCCAGCAAACACACTGATAACATTGGAAGTTCCCAATCGTATCATTAATGTTTACTTCATTTAATGATAGGAAAGAATGATATCTTTCTGATATCATTGTGGATTATATTCGCGCCTGGATATTTATATCATTAACTGATACCCCAAGAACATCTTACTGACATCATTGATTGATTCAATAATTTGTGTAATGTGAGTTAATTGCACACTCTATAGGTATTTTTAATTGAGCTGGTATATATAAACACATTTCATTTGTTTTTTTTCCAAGATTCATTGCAATCATTTAATGACCGTTTCAAGATGTCTTTCCGACATCATTATGAGACATAAAAATATATGTTTCCAAATTATTATGAAACACTAGATCT
>JAMZAV010003317.1:0-94789 GCA_024449915.1 Sweltsa coloradensis
ACAAAATTCTTCGATTTATAAGACCTACAGTTTTTGCCCGTTTGTAATATTTTTTCACAGCCTTTATTTATAATTGATATATTCGACGTTTTGTGTGAAAATTTGGGTTATCAAAAAGAAAATGTCTGAAAAAAAATAATTTAGGGACTTTTTCGTTTTTTTAAATTTTTCGGGCTTTAGCTTTACTGCTTTACCGACGTAATATTTTTTCCCAAAACCCTTTAATTCATAAATTTTTATATTTTCGTTTAAATTTCTGGCGTAATAAATAATCATTTCTATCAAAATTGCATTTTACGTTTTTTTTCCTTTTTTTAAAAATAACAAAATTTAAATTTTTTTTTTATTTTTTTATTTTATTTTTTTTAATTTTAAAAAAAAAAATAACTAAGAAAATTTTTTTTCACAAACAACAAAAAAATCCGAAAAAACATGGCACCAAATGCACCAATTACGCCACCCAAACAACGCGGGGGGACTTAAGCTTTTTTCCTAGTTAGCGAGTGACGAAGCGAAGGGGAATTTATAACGTACTCGATCGGGCCTTGCGTGAAAAATTTCTGTTTGTCCGGGCTCATAGGGCCGAACGGCCAAATAGACGAGCTGAAAATTTTAAAAAAACATCCGCGACCAGAGAACTTAGAACTGCTAAAAAAAATGACGCAATCCTTTTCGATTTAACCACAAGAAATAATAAATTTGAAAAATATGTTTGAAATGTTGGGTTTTCATTTATCAAGAATGCTTTTTTTGAAGAATCATTTTATCAAAAAATTTTGGTAGGCCTGATTACATGCATAGCAGTAATAAAGGTGTATCGAAAATGGAACGCCCAAAGGTTCCCCAAAATTTGTGGCATTGAGTAAACCTTGCAATTTTTACTCGTTTTTCGTACTGGCGGGCTTTTTGTCCATAGTATTGTATGCATTCAAAACATTTTTTAAAATTTTTTAAAATACAATCCAGAAAAAAAAAAATTTTTTCCGCCCGGGGATTTTGAACCCGGGTCCCCCCTTTTTTGGGGTAAAATGGCCCCTTAGCCACGGATTTTTTTTTGCATTTAAAAATGATAATTTATTGGTAAAAATAAAAGGGTTTTAAGTGTTTTTGGTAAAAGTGCGCACAACGAAAGGGCCCAAATGCTCCACTCTACCCATGAAGGTAGGCTAAGGTATGGGGATGAAAAGGATGTTTTCCGGGTACTCAACACATGGCTCACTCACCGCTAAAAACGATTTTGGCGTTCCCTTAGTTATAATCAATGACAGCCCCATATGGTAGGCTCTATGCCATTTATACGAATTTTCTTTTTTATATCACTATTAAGCGGAATCATGGAAAGCGAAAAAACCCCTACGCCGCTTTGGGAAAAACCCCTGACGCCCTGGAATCTTTGGAAAGAGCCGGAAGCTAAGACTCAATTTCACTTACGTTACCCAAAATTTTTAAAATAGCTCCGGGGGGTTTTTTTTGTTTTTTTGTTTTTTTTTTTCGTTTTTCCTCTCTAACCCAAACGATACCATTTTTAAAAATTTGAATTTCAAAATTTAACTTAGACCTGCCACGTTTTTTTACAACGCAAAAAAAAAAACACCCCCAACCCACCCCCCCAAAAACCCCCCCACCACCAACAACACCAATTAAAAAAACAAAAAAAAAAAAAAAAACCCCAAAAAAAAAAAAACCTCCCCCCCCCCCCAATTTGTTTTTTAAAAGCTGCAAAAAATAGTAAAATTCATTTTGTAAATCAAAAAAAAATTTAATAAACGGGGAAAAGTCTAAGATTTGTAGTGTATCATTGTAAGGATTGTTGTAAGTTTTTTGTTTTATTATATAACAAAAAAAAATTTTAATAAAACCCTTTATTTCTATGGATTCTGGCTAACAATCCAAACTTTTCTTTCAAAGGTACTAAACGTTTAGCCCCACCTTTTGGACAAAAAAGGCCCAAAGTCTGAAAATATCGCACAAAAAAATCAAAAAAAAAATCGTAAAAGTACGATTTCATAAGAAATATTCTTCGTTTGTCCCCAAAAACGTGTTAGATGATCAGAGATATAGAGGCCCCTCAAATTTTTTTGAAGATCGCATACGCTTTTTGCCGGGTAGAGAGCGAATAAACAGAAAAAAAACACAAAAAAAACTTTTTTTTTTTGGGTTGGGGTCAGTAAATTAAAGTCGTGCTTTGCTCTCTGTAATTACTTTTACGAGAATTTTTCTTTTTAATATTTTTTTTATTTCGTAATTTTTAATAGTTTAAATTTTCAAAACATTTCAACGAATACACATTGTCTTCTACTCTTTGCATAAAAAGGGCGAGTAAAATCGAGTAAAAGAGACGAAATCTAATGACAGGCATCTTTTTTCCGTTATGTTTTTGAAAATTTTCTAGGAAGCTTTGCAAACGCTTTTTTTAGTCGCGTCTATGGACGAGTTTTTGTAAGTTTTTTGTTTGCGTGGGATAACTTTACTTTTTAAGGTTTTTTTTAAAGAATTTAGGTATTGTTTCAAGTTTATTGTTACTTGTTAATTGTTCCAAAAAAAAACTATTAAAAACCTTATTCTATGGATTAGGCTAACTTTTTTAACTTTTTTTTTCACAATGTCATCACCATAAATTTTTTATCCATGTACAAAGTGAACATGAAAACCCACCCGTTTGGTCAGAATCGGCCCAAAAATCACGAAAATATCGCCTAAAAAAACGAAAAAAATCGTAAAAAGTACTATTCATGAGAAAAATTCTTCGATTGTACCCAAAAAAATGGTAGGTCTAAGTTAGAGATTTTGAAGGTCCCTCCAAAATTTTATCTGATCTCTATGCCGTTTGCCCGGTAGAGAAAACAAACAGACAAAAAAAGGGAAATAATAAAAAAAAATAAAATAGTTTAATTTTTTTTTTTTTGGGGGGGGGGGGCATTGGGGAAATTTAAGTCTTTACTTCGCTCACCAATAAAAGAAAGATAAAGGGGATTTTCTGTGATCGGATAAAAAAATTTTTATACTATTTACCCGCACAAAATCAGTCCATGGGGGGTGGTGACTGGTACATTATAGGTTAGGCGTGGTTTCATGGAAAGGAATTAGGGCGTTCTTCGAGCGTTTGTCTGTCGTCTGATTTTCATGCCCAATATTTTAAAAATCGTTTTATCGTAATTTTTTAAAGATTAAAAAACTGTCTCCTGAAAAAAATCGCGGGGGGAACTGTTTTTTTTGTTTATTGGATGAGCGTAGCCAGCGAAGCGAAGATTCCCTTCTAATCCGGGGGAAAAAAATCCAGAATGTTTTTTTTTTTTTTTTGTTTTTTCCCCCGATTCCGGCTAAACCGATACTCCGATTGTATAAATATTTGGAGGGCCCTTTGAAATCTCTGAAATTCAAAAGCTCTTTTGAGCGCAATCGGAAAAAAAATTTTTCATGAAAACGCAAATTTTTCGATTTTTTTCGATTTTTAAAAAAAAATTTTTCGACTTATAACACCTACATGCTTTATCCGTTTATGATTTTTTTCACAGAACCTTATTTTTTGAATTAGGGGTATCTTTTGAAAATTTTACGCAAATTTAAAAATATTCATAAAAAAAAACGAAATTTTCAGGTTTTTTTTTTTTTTAAACAATTCTTTGACTCTGACACCTACAGCTTACGATTGTAATGATTTTTTCGCAGAAACCCTTTAATTTTTTGAATTATATATAAAAAGTTAAATTTTTAGCGCAACGAGAAATTATTTTTTATAAAAATCGCAATTTTACGATTTTTTTAACAAGATTGAGTTTCAAAAAAAAAGTTAAAAATTAAATTTTAAAATTTCAATTGTAATTTAATTTAAAAAAATAATTCAAACGTAGTAATGATTTTTCGCTCAGAACAACAGAAAATCGCATTAAACACGTGGCAGATCAATGGCACCAATACTGCTCATCCCAACACAACGCGGAAGCGGGACTTTAGTGTTTCTAGTTTATATAGCATAGACAGACGACAGACAGACACTGACAGACAAGGCTATGACAGTAGATAGGATAGATAGATAGATAGATAGATAGATAGATAGACTAGATCAGATAGATAGATAGACTAGATAGATAGATTAGATAGATAGAGAGTATATATAGATAGAAGATAGATAGAGTAGATAGATAGATAGATAGTATAGATAGAATAGGGATAGATAGAAAGAATAGATAGGATAGATAGATAGCTAGATACGATCGGAAGATAGATAGATAGATAGATAGATAGATAGATAGATAGATAGATGGTTACACAGTTGTTCTAATTCGTAAGGCCACTCACCTACCACCACCACCAGCTTCACTGGCCACAACACACACGGTAAGTGAATTTCACATAATTTGATAGAATTAAGTATCTGGGATTAATATTTTATTCGTTTTCCTTATTTATTCTAAATTGCTATATACAGACCAGGAAATTTACAAATTTTATCTTTAACTTTCGTTAGTTACAACAAGAGCATGCTGTAGTGAAGATCATAAGAAAACAGTAATTTTAATGTTTTGCCTTTGAGTTGTATAGGCAATTAGACTACATAACAATGCCGTTTGACGTTGTGTCCTCCGCCCCATAATTATTGGCACCACAACATTTCATCACAAAGCTTTGGTAAAGTTAAATCTTTAGCCCAATCTATAAAACAAGTATATATGATCGTAATCATGAGGTAACTCCTTAATTAGAGAATACAGTGGACTCGCGCACTAGGGACACACAATTCTTAATTTGTCCTGTTTTCCTTAGCACGCTATTAATGTTAAAAATAACAAAAAAATTTAAAAACAAAAACGCGATATTAATTTTGCCTAGTATGTTTGGAATAAATTCGTCGACAATTAATTTGTCATATTGTGAATTGTTTTCGAGTTACTTCTTTTGTCCGAGGTCCTAATAGTCAATGGCGTGGTTATTATTTATAGAAACAATTAATAAATAGTTTTCATACTGCATTTAAGATATTAAATACTGCTCTAAAACGCATGATTTTGCATACAAAATTACATTGTATATTGAAAATAATGTATAGGGACAAGCTCTCCCAGAGCCCTGACCAACATATATCATTTTAATATGTCCACTGTTTGTATTGTCCAAAATCATCAGTTAACAAACAAAGTGTTGCTATGCCTATATTGAAGAGATAAGATCAAATACGTTATTATGTTCCATGTATGCTGAAAATTGAAGCTCGAATTGACGACAAAACATTAAATTTTTAATTGAACGCGTGCACAATCTTCAATGTATGTCGAGATGTTGCATTCAGCCTTAGGCTTTTTCTAAAACGCACAATTAACTCAAAAAACCTAGATGTTCAAAATTTTCGTCTGTTTGGCGCTACTATCTATGGGGGGCTTTAATTGCCCCCAAGTTACCCCCCGTGCTTAGTCCCTTTTAGCGGAAAGTAATTGCGCCCCCCCACCTCCCCCACATGTCCATATCGTCTAGTGACGCTCTGCGACGAGAATAATAAGTACAAGGAACGATACTTCCCTATTGATGGATAGTGTTTGATGGTTTATGTGATTACCCCCCACACAAAAAATACAAAAATTGTATAAAAAAAAAAAAAACGCATCCCCAAGCTCTCCTTGCCAGAAAGTCTTCGGCTGTGAATGCTGTGAGAATAGAAGTGAGCCAAAAGCATTCATTCGTGCCCCTAGGTTTCGCATGAAAGCAAGTAGATACCTTTTCTGCCTGTTGACAGAGCGGCGACACCAACAGATCCCAACCATTTTCGTTGTAACAAAGTCAAATTTTACCACTCAAAATCTAAAAAAAATTACTGGACATTGACTTTTGTTCAAAGTCCTGTACCAAAAAAGCAAAGAGACAAGTTACTTATTGATGATTTTGAGTGACGAGGGAATTTTTTACTTTTTTACCATGAAATGGTTGGCTTGGAGTCGTAAGAACACGTTGCGAATGATGTTACTTATTTCAATGCGAATACTAGGGGAGAAAGATAACCGCATCTCCAATGCTGGTCAAACCTTCTATACTCACAGGAAATTCACAGCAAAACAAAGACTTTGGGAAGGAGGAAGACTCCTTATGCAAGCACCTGCCGTATTTGTTTTTAAAATGTTTGGTATTTTGGTGGTGGTATATCATATCATTGTTGTTTGTTTCTATCAGGCGTGAAAGACGGGAAATACGTGTAAATGTGGACAGTGACTTTTAAAACAGATTGTTAGGAAACAAAAGCCTGTGTATGTGTGTTGCATTTTTGTTTACAATCGCGTAGTTGGTAAACGCACAATGTTTTTTATTAAATTTTTATGGTTTAATGTCGTCTGGTGTGTTTGTGGATAAAATATGCAATTGTTGACGCCTAATATAACACATGACGTCAATTAAATCAGCAATAACACAAAATATAAAATTGTAGTAAATACACTTATCGTTTTTCCCAAGAGTTAAGGGGTGGTAGGGAAACAGTGGGGTTCAGTGAAAATATTTTCGCTCCTGTGCAGATTACCTTATGTCCATATTATTATGTACCATCATTTAGCGGGCGTTGTATATAGCGTCTTTAAAGGCATTTTATTATACTAACATGAGGACAGCGCCGGCACGCAACGCGTGTATTCTGTACAATCCTATCGGGCTTAAATTGTCACAAACCTCTCAAGTCCCGTGTTGTATGAACTGTTTTTCCGATGGGCGTCCACGACACATCGAGTGCTGGCCATCTGTACGCTTCGCCAGCGTGGACAAATGCAAGGTGGAAATTAATATCAATGAATAAAATGTGTATAAACAAAATATAGAACTATAGAAAATAAAATAAAGTTGGACTTGAAAACCATACGTTGACTCGTGAAAAATATAGCGTTTGTAGCAAATCTATTCACAAACGCTATTTTCACGTGTAGTATGTATTAACCCTATCATTCATGCCAAATGTCATGTTGATCACTCATCGGTGACCTTCAGGTAAATGCTGGAAATAAAGGTAAAAATAACAAACTATTAGGGATGGGGGTTTGATAAACTGTGGTTAGGAAATAGAGAAGTAGGCCGATCGGGTTAAATAAAGTAAACATAATTTACTCATTTGATGGTAAATACATTAATTTTGGGTTAGATGCCTAATGAATATTCAATATCGGGGGGTGTGGGGGGTTGATAATATTCGAAATATGGCCTCTCGGCGAATTATTTTCATATAATAGATATATAGATATTTTTATTCTTAGATAGTACAGTGTAAACAAGAGTATAATCTCATAGATGCAGAGAAGTGAATAGTCTATAATTAATAATATGAATATATTAAAATTGATAGTACTAATTAATAATGATATACACAGTGTTATCCTGCAAGAATGGTTGGAATATAAAGGCATATACTCAGAGAATCAGTTTAATTTAAAAAAAATAAAAATTTTAAAAAAAACGTCGATATTAATTTTTGCAGTAGTTTGGAATTAATTCGTTCGACAATTAATTTGTCATATTGTGAAGTGTTTCATTTACTTCTTTTGTCCGAGTCCAATAGTAATGGCGGGTTTATTATTTATAGAACAATAATTAATAGTTTTCAACTGCATTTAAGATATTCAATACTGCTCTAAAACGCATTGATTTGCATCAAAATTACATTGTAATTGAAAAAATGTATAGGGACAAGCCTCTCAGAGCCCTGCCCTAAATTATATCATTTTAATCTTTCCTTTGTATTGTCCAAAATCATCAGTAACAAACAAATGTGTCTGCTATGCTATATTGAAAATAAGATCAAACGTTATTATGTTTACATGTATGCTGAAAATTGTAAGCTCGAATTGACGACAAAACATTAATTTTTAATTGACGCGCACAATCTACAATGTTTCGGTATTGCATTCAGCCTTAGGCTTTTTTCTAAAACGCACAAATTAACTAAAAAAACCTGATTTAAAAATTTTCGTCTTTGGCGCTATCTAGGGGGGGCTTTGCCCCCAATACCCCCCGTGCTTAGTCCCTTTCTACGAAAAGTACTTGCGCCCCCCCCCCCCCCCAATGTCCAATCTCTAGTGACGCTCTTGGACTAGAATAATAAGTACAAGGAAACGATAATTCCTATTGATGGAAGTGTTTGATGGTTATGTGATATCCCCCCAAAATACAAAAATTTGTAAAAATAAAACGGCATCCAAGCTCTCCTTCCAAAGTCTTCGGCTGAAAATGCTGTGAGATATAGAAGTTGAGCCAAGCATTTCACTCTTTCTCCTAGTTTCGCATTGAAAAGAAGTAAGATCATTTCGCCTGTTGACGAGCGCCAAGCCAACCATTTTCGTTGTAAAAAAGTAAAAATTTTAAACTCAAAATCATAAAAAAATTACTTGACCATTGACTTTTTTTAAAGTCCTCGTACCAAAAGCAATAGCCAAGTAATTTTTATGATTTAGAGTTTAAAATTTTTACTTTTTTTACCACGAAAATGGTTGGCTTGGAGCTCGTCAACAGGCGAAATGATCTTACTTATTTTCAATGCGAAACTAGGGAGAAAGAATGAAATGCTTGGCTCAACTTCTATATCTCACAGCATTCACAGCCAAAGACTTTGGAATGAGAGCTTGGCTGCCGTTTTTTTTTTTACAAATGTTTGTATTTTGGTGGGATATCATATCTTTTTGTTGTTTGTTTCATATCAAGGCGTGAAATACGTGAAATACGTGTACAGGTGGATACAGTGACTTTTAAAACAGATTGTCTAGAAACAAAAGCTACAATCTTTTGTTTTTGTTTACAATCTGTAGTTGGTAATATACAATGTTTTTATTAAATTTTTTATGGTTAATGTCGTCTTGAGTGTTTGTGTGAATGATTTGTTGACCGGAATATAACACATTGACGCATAATTTTAATCAGCAATTAAAATATTAAAATTGTAGTAAATACAACTTATCGTTTTTCCCAAAGTTAAGGGTGGTAGGGAACAGTGGGGGTGAAATATTTCTTGCCTCCTGGCAGATTATTATGTTTCATATTATTATGTACCATCATTAGAGGTGCGTGTATATAGCGTTTTAAAGTGCCATTTTATTTGCGTTTGTAGCATCTATTTTTTGGCTAATTTCAAAACCTTGTGTATTAACTTGTTTTCAGATTCTTAATTTGAAATTTGGTCATCAAAGGGGGAATTAATATCAACTGAATAAAAATGTGTGTAAACAAATTAAGATACTATAGAAATAAAATAAAGTTGGACTTGAAAAACCCTTAGTTTTCCGTGAAAATATAGCGGTTTGTAGCATCTATTCACAAAACGCTATTTTCACGTACCTCTAACCATCATGCCAAATTTCATGTTGATCACTCATTCGGTGCTTCATGGTAAATGCTGGAAATCAAGGTAAAAATAAACAAACTATTAGGGAGGGGGTTGATAAATGTGGTTTAGGAAATGAGAATAGGCCGATCGGGTTAAATACATTAAACATAATTACTTTATTTGAATAAAAAATTAATTTTGGGTTAGAGCTATGAATTATTCCAATTTTAGGGGGTGTTGGGGATGGAATATCGCTTGCCTCTCGGCGAATTATTTTTCATATTAATAGATAGATAGATATTTTTATTCACTTAGACTAGTACAGTGTACAAGTATAACTCTTTGCAGAGAAAGTGAATAGTCTATAATTAATAATTAATAATAAAATTGATAGTACTAATTATAATGATATACACAGTGTTAGAAGAAAGAATAGTTGGATATAAAGCATAACTGATAATTGATATGGATATTGATATTGATATGTATGATGATTGATAATATTGATATATATATATATGATGATTCATTAATTGATTAATAATGATTAACACAGTGTTTATGTTAAAGTAGAGTAGATGCAAAACAATAGCATGCACTACTATAGATTAAGAACTCATATATAATAAAGAAAAGTTGGATATAAAGCAATTTTTGATGTGATATTGTGATAAGAATTGTGGTGGCACAGAAAACAGCAATGATGTACAGTAGAATGTGTCTAGTATTTATGATATTTGATGATTGATTGATTGATTAGTGTTTATGGTAAAGTAGAGTAGATGCAAAATAATAGTATGCCCTAGTAGATTAAGAATTCATATAGAATAAAGAAAAATTAATATAAAGCAATAATTGATATGATATTGTGATAAGAATTGCTAATGGCACAGAAAACAGCAATGATGTACAGTAGAATGTGTCTATAGTATATAATGATATTTATATATTACATGTGATGATTTATGATAGTATTTATGTTAAAGAAAGTAGATGCAAAACAACAGCATGCGCTACTAAGATTAAAAAACTCATATAGAAGAAAGAAAAGTTGGATATAAAGCAATTATTGATGTGATATTGTGATAAGAATTGTTGGTGGCACAGAAAACAGCAATGATGTACAGTAGAATGTGTCTAGTATATATGTTTATTTATATATATATATAATTTATATATATATATGATGATTGATTGATGATTAGGTTTATGGTAAAGTAGAGTAGATGCAAAATAATAGTATGCCCTAGTAGATTAAGAATTCATATAGAATAAATAAAAATTGGATATAAAGCAATAATTGATATGATATTGTGATAAGAATTGCTAATGCACAGAAAACAGCAATGATGTACAATAGAACGTGTCTATAGTATATAATTGATATTTATATATATATATATGATGATTGATTGATTAGTATTTATGTTAAAGAAAAGTAGATGCAAAACAACAGCATGCGCTACTAAAGATTAAGAACTCATATATAATAAAGAAAAGTTGGATATAAAGCAATTTTTGATGTGATATTGTGATAAGAATTGTTGGTGGCACAGAAAACAGCAATGCTGTACAGTAGAATGTGTCTAGTTAGACGAGTGAGCGCAGCGAACGTAAGTCTTCCCTAACGCTATACTTGATCGGGCTTTGGCCGTGAGCATTGTCCAATGTATGTATGTTAAATGTCTGTCTGTCTGTCCAGGCTCATACGGCCGAACGGCCAAATAGACTGAGCTGAAATTTTTAAACACACATCCGTGACCAGGTAACTGAGAACTGCTAACAAAATGAGCAAGATCCATTTCGATTTAAAACTACAATAAATAAAATGGGATTTTTAATAATATCGGAAGCATTTGTTTAGATTTTTCATATGAAAAATAGGTCACAGCCTACGATATAAAAAAACAATTCAGATATAGTCGCTATCAGTCGGTGATTTTTCGTATGTTTTTGTTGTCAACACGGTATGTCATTCTCTAAAGGTTATGTCATTATTCTTGTTTAAATTCATCAATTAATTAATAATGATGACCAATTGACCATCCACAAGATACAGTGCAATACCGCAGTAGACCCTATACAGTATACACGCAGTACTACGCCATATAAAGGTATAATTAAAATCGTAGACTAGACCACCTACTTTATTCTAACCTGCGTCATGAATGTGAGATATGTGTACGCTTTACGTAGGCCTAAACCATATGGTCGTGCATTTGGCACAGAGCATTGCTCTGCATATCGTATCTCATCTCGCAAACATCAGCTGGTAAGTACAAAAGAGAAGTATATATACTCCCCGAAAAGATGCGACCTCTGGCAGTCGTCGTCGGGGACCTCTACCCCTTCCCTGACAACCCCCTTGACGACGATGACCATGATAACACGAACGATGCCAAAGACGATGACGACCACGACGTGAGAACCCCCTTTTCTTTCTTCTTTTCTGACCAGCATAGGATTTTCCTCCCTAAATCCCTTAGAGTGGAGCATCATAACCGAACGGTTGACGCGCCCTGAAACCAAAACTAAAAACCATTTTCTCTGTTCGCCTCCCTAAGCTGAAATTGTCTTTAATTTTTCATTGACGCTGGAGGCAGTATCTATACAAGTGTAGGAGTCGTACACTAGCTGGCCGTTCCATTTAGCCTGGGGTGTATCTGTTGATCAAGTGTCTGTGACCACAAATGATTGTTCAATGATTATACTAGGGAAACGCTAAAGTCGTGTTAAACGAGTGAGTGAGCCATGTGTTGAGTACCCGGTAACGTTCCCTTTCCTCCTCATATACCTAAGCCTACCTAGCCTATCGTAGGCTAGAGTGGCGCATTATGGCCTTACAGTTGACGCGCCCGTATACCAACTAAACTCAAAACCCTATTAATTATACATATATAATAATTATCATCAAACTGAAATGCAAATGTTCCCGGGTACTCAAACACATGGCTCACTCACTCGTCCAACAACGACTTTGGCGTTTCCCTAGTATATATGATATTTATATATATATATATATATATATATATATATATATATATATATATATATATAATTATATATATATATATGATGATTGATTGATTGATTAGTGTTGATGGTAAAGTAGAGATAAAGGAAAAGTAAAGGAGAGACAAAAGAATAGGGTAAAGTAGAGTAGATGCAAAATAAAGTATGCCCTAGTAGATTAAGAATTCATATAGAATAAAGAAAAATTGGATATAAAGCAATAATTGATATGATATTGTGATGAGAATTGCTAATGGCACAGAAAACATCAATGATGTACAATAGAACGTGTCTTTAGTATATAATTGATATTTATATATATACATGTGATGATTGATTGATTAGTATTTATGTTAAAGAAAAGTAGATGCAAAATAATAGAATGCCCTACTAGATTAAGAATTCATATAGAATAAAGAAAAGTTGGATATAAAGCAATATTGATGTGAATTGTGATGAAAAATTTGTGAGGGGAAAAAGGAAAAACAGAAATTTGGAGGATTTTACAGCAAAATTTTTTTGGTTTATATACCTGCAAAAACCAAAAGGAAAGCGGTAAGCAATATTTTATTTTGAAGTTTTTTACATCATTTCGGCAAAAGGAAAAATTTTTAAAAAATTTTTAAAATTCACATTTCCCCTTTTTGTGGTTATACTCTAGAAAAATTTGGGTAAATATTAAATGGAAAAAAATGAATTAACTGCAAATAAATGGGGGGTTATTTCTTTGGGGAGTAAAAAGCGTTGCTGGGGGGATATGTTTTCCAAATATGTTAAAGGAAACAGGGTGGGAGAGGTTTTGATGTGGTCGGGGAAAGTTATTGTAGAGGGGGGAAGAAAGATTTTCAGGGCCTTGGGGCAAAGAGGCCCCAGATTGTGGGGGGCCTTGTATGTAAAGGGTTGGCTCTAGGGGTTAGGGAGTGCACAAAAGGGCATTTAGATGGAAGGGGTTTTAGGGTTTTTGGTGTAAAAGGGAAAATGCGGTGATTGGGAAAAGGGGTACATGCTAGAGTAAGAATCCCAATTTCCCCTTGAAAAGTTCTCTACATGAGTGTTTTTGGGGGACACCACTATGATACAAAACCGCTCCCTTTTGGAGAAGGGAATATTCTGTTCGCAGGGGGGGAAGCTCCCCAAAATGGGAAAGGCCATATGATAAGTGGGGGAGTGAATGTTTTGGAAAAAGTAAAACCAATAGGATGTGGGGGTGAAACTATTTTTTTGAGTTTTCTGTTTGATAGCAGCCAGATAATATTTTGTTTGGAAACGGGGTTTTACAGGATGGCCCAGTCTAGTTTATCAGTTAGTGCAAGGCTGGATTTTGACGGTGAGCGGGGGGGGATAGAAATAAAGAGTCAAGACGAAAAAAGGGGACGGCAGTAGGGACCCTTAAAAGGGGGGGAAAAGTAAGATAAACATTTTTAGAGCTTTTGGGGGGGGAAAGGGGGGGGGAGGTTGCCAAAGGCAGTAGATGACTTTAAAACTAATTGTTTGGTTTTTTAAGGGGGGAAGGCCAAAGGGTTGGATTTTGGGTAGTGTCAGCAGTTGGCTGGATCATCGGGCATTTTGGGTGATTTTTGCCCCTTTTAAAGGGTAGGGCGGACTGGTCGTTGACAAAAAATGATTTTAGGCTAATGGCCCAAAAAGGGACCCTGGGGAACCCCGCCAGACAAATTGGGCAAAAGGTTTAGAGCGGGTTTTTGGGTGACGGATTGACAATTAGATTTTTGGAGTTCCATTTTGGGGGTAGGGCCCAGACAAAAAAGGGGAAATCCAATCAAGAGTACCCCCGGATACCGAAAGAATTAGTTTTTTCGAAAAGGGAATTTTTTTGATCAATGGGCCCGAAAGCCTTGGTCATGTCGTAAAAAAACCCTACAGTTGGTTTCCCCTTTGTCAAAGAGCCAGAAAAGGGGGGACGGGAAAACTGAGTTTCCCACTGGTGGTAGTTTGGGTTTTCAAAAAAACCGTTTTGACTAGGGGGGGGAAAATTTTGGGGTTGATTTAAAAAATGAAAATTAGACGATCGTGCATGATTTTCCAAATTTTTTGGAAAAAAAGATAAAAGGAGGGAGAAGGGGAAACGATGGGTTTTGTCATTTCAGATTTTTCCCTTTTGGGGTTTTTAAAAATTTTTGGGGTAAAATTTTTTGGGGCCCCTTTAGTTGGGGGGGAAAAAATCCCTTCAGAGAAGGATCGGTTAATAATTTTAGGCTGGGGGGGCCAGAGAAAAAAGTCCGTCCCACTTGGATAGAAAAAGAGCCTGGCACTTAAATCTAGTCCATATGAGTGTTGGAACCAAATTCCAATTTACCATAGTATAAAGGGGAAAGGGGTGGGAAGAGAAAAAAAGGGGTTGGGCCCCCAAAAGGGAAAGGTGGAAAGGGGTTTTACGAGGGGGGGGAAAGATTGAGGGGCACTTTGGGTTTTCCCAATTTTACAGAGTAAAATGAAAAATTTCATTAAAAAGTTCGCATTGAAAAGATGAATTGAAAAATTTCCCACCTTTAATGGTTAGCGTGGGGTCGCTTTTGGGGTTTTAGAGGAAAGGGGTCTGTGTTTGAATAAAGGAAACCCAAAATTTCTTTTTAGGGGTTCCTAGATTAAAAGATTTTTGGGGTCATTTTTAGTGAAGTTTTGCTTGACGTATATTTTTTGCATGGGACTTTTTAAGTCACGAAAATTTTTTTTATGTATGGGGTTTTTCCCCCCCCACTTCAGTTTAGAATGGAGGGATCTCAAGGGGCTGGGCTTCAAATCGCAAATCGGCAGAACAGGGGTGACTTTTGGTTTAGTAAGAGGGGCAAATTTTTTGGGGAAATGATTTTTTAAAAAAGACATGGGAATTTTTGGGGAAAGGGAAACTTGAGAGGAGTTTGTCCCCAATTTTCCCGGGAAGGGGCAGCGAATGCCAATTTTTTGGACTTAGCATTTTCTGAAAGTTTGGGTGTATTTTTGGTAATTTAAAAAAAGTTTAATTTTTTTAATTTTTTGGGGGAAGGGTTATTTTTAGAGAGGGGGAAAAGTGAGCATTTAGGAGATGGTTTATCAGGGCAGACCTGGTTGTTGAGTTGCCCAAACATCATTGGGTCCCAAAAGGGTTTTGGAAAAATGGTCAAAAGGGAACAAATTGTATCCCGTGGGGCGGGTTGGTGTGACAATGGTCTCCCTTTAAAAAAATGGGTGAACTAAAAACGACGTTTCGATTTAGCTGGGGGTGTTTTTGAAAGTTACATTTTTGACACCCACATAAAAGATATCTGCTTTTGGAAATTTCTTGGTGATAAAAATGAGTACCCCGTCTAGCTTGAGGAGAAAAATAATTTTAAATGCCAGAGGAGCCGGAAACGGATAGAATAATGAAGTGCATGTTCATATGGGCCAGGAAAACCCGCCCCCCCGGGACATTTTTAAAAAATTTCTCAATGCAGAAAGATTTGACCTCAGGGAATAGGAATCAAGTTTAAAATGAGGTTTTTGCGAGGATTGCAACTCCTCCATGAAAGAACCCTTTGGCCCACAGGAAAAAAAAAATTTCATTTTCTAGTTTTAAATACAGAAAGAAAATTTGTTTCATGAAAAGTGAGCCCAAAGTTTTGAGAGGGAGAATATATCGGGGGATAGACGCTTTTTTAGTAAATTTGAGTTCTTCAATTTTTTTACGGACAGACAGGGCATTTAGGAATGCAATTTTAGAACTTAAAAAGGGTTTCTGGGGATGGGGTTTAGGGGGAAGGGGAAAAAGGGGGATGGGTTTTTAGGGAGGGGGCATTTGGAGGAGGCATTTAGCCCTTTAAGGGCTTTGGTTGGTCGTACTATGTCAATGGAGTGTATTAAAAATCTGTGTGTCTAGGCTAATGTGAGGTTATTTTTATCGGTGATTTTATCAGTTTAAAGTTAAGGGCAATTTTGGGTTTTGAGTAAACTAGTCAAAATAGGGTGGTTTAAGGGGGGGGTTAAAGGGGTTATTATTTCTTTCTTGGGAAAAATAAAAAGTAAGAATTTTTAATAATCTCTAAGGGGGCCAACGTTTTTTATTTATTGCCCATACCCTTTACTTATCATTTAAGTAAAGTAGTTTCGGTAGGTAAATTCTTTAGGTCCCTTTGCATCTTCACAATTTATTCTATCCCTTTTGACTTGGGTTTGCCCTAGTGTTTAGAAAACCTCCTACAAATCACACTCTGAAAAAATCTCACAGTCACGATTGACTTCGAGGGCAGGGACGATAGTGCGCTTCAGCAGTTTTGGGTAAAACGTCCCCCCAAAAATCGAGTTGACTCCGAAGGCAGGGGGGAAGGTTTCGCTCCAGCATTTGGGGGGAAAAGTCCACAAAGACTGGGGCATCTGCATCATCTCACAGTCACGACATTTACAGAGGGGAAAGGAAAAAACGTTGCACTTTTAGCAGTTTAGGCAATCATCTACCAGACTCGAGGTGGCTCCAAGGGAAGGGGGGGGGGTTTGGGGGTTTCCAAACGTTGGGGAATCCATCAAACCACAAAGACTTGAGCTAGCTCCCAGGGGACGGGGCGATAAATTTGGCTCAAGAAAGGGGGAAAACTTTACCCAAAAGAAAAAATCGAGCAGGGCTCCGAGGGCAAGGGCAAATTGAGCTTTAGCAGGTTTGGGGGAAACATCATCCAAAAGAGACTCAGCTTTGGGTTCCCAGAACAGGGGGCGATTTTTGCGATCCAGCATTGGGAATTTATCCTTCCCAGATTCGAGCTGGCTCGGGGGGCAGGGGCGATATTTTCCCCCCAGATTAGGGTTCTTTTTTGTTTTTGGATTGTTTTAGGTTTCAGTTTATGATGGATTTTGGAAGACGATCTTATCAAGATTTTTGAATCAAAAACTTGTAGGTTGGGTTTATTTAATGCACCCAAATTTTTGTTTGGGTGCCAGTAGTAACATTTGATTCATTTTGCATTTTTTTATTTTTACATTGCCCCAGTGTTTGGGTTGAAGGGCCCCCTTTTGGGAAAAGGGCAGTTGGGGAAAATCCACCTTTTTTGTATCAACATACAAAAATACAAGTGTCTTCACGCCCATTTAAAAGTTGGCATTTACTTCCAATTTGACAGTGGGGAATCGGGACAAACTCGGCGATAAAAAAATGCTGGTATGCTATACGAGCCAATGGGGGGATTTTTTTGCAGTCCCGATTAAAAGATAAACGTGCATCCATTTAAAGGGAAAGGGGGCTTTTCATTTTAACGAATAAATGCCATTTTTAATTTCAGAGGGGCCAATGATTTTTCTTGTGGGCAAATAAACCAAAAGGTTGACGGCCCTGAAAACCAAAAATAAAAAAATTTCTTCTGTTCGCCTCCCCAAGCTTAAATTTTCTTTAATTTTTCAGTGACGCTGGAGGCAGTATCTATACAAGTGTAGGAGTCGTACACTAGCTGGCCGTTCCATTTAGCCTGGGGTGTATCTGTTGATCAAGTGTCTGTGACCACAAATGTTTGTTCAATGATTATACTAGGGAAACGCTAAAGTCGTTTTAACGAGTGAGTGAGCCATGTGTTGAGTACCCGGTAACGTTCCCTTTCCTCCTCATAATTATACCTAAGGCTACCTAGCCTATCGTAGGCTAGAGTGGCGCATTATGGCCTTACAGTTGACGCGCCCGTATACCAACTAAACTCAAAACCCTATTAATTATACATGTATAATAATTATCATTAAACTTAAATGCAAATGTTCCCGGGTACTCAACACATGGTTCACTCACTCGTCCAACAACGACTTTGGCGTTTCCCTAGTTATCAATAAGACACGATTTCCTTCACTACAATAAACGGTAACTTTGCAAAATACATTGATTGAAAGAATTATGTACCAGAGTATTTCCCCTATGTTTGTGTGATCCATTGGTGGACCGCCCTTGGAGCAGACAGGCCGAGATCGTTTCTCTCCCCCAAGTGAACGTCACACGTAGTCTTGGCGCGAGCTAGTTCAAATGTAAATAAATCCGATTTCGTTCAACCGATCTCGAAAATTAATAAAAAGAAAGAAAGAAAGAAAATATCTGCTACGACTTCAAAGGGGCCAAGGGCAAGTGCTAGTTATTTTTAAAAAATTTGGGGGTTCTGTTTATTTGTGCCATGGGGAAAATCCTTTTTTTAAAAACCTCCCAAAAATTAACCCTTTTTGGGGGGGGGAAAATTCCGGGGGAAAAGTATTTCCTGTGTGGAATTTTTTCTGCTTTTTTTGGGGGACCCTAGCGGCCGAAAGGGGAAAAAATTTTAAAAAAAATATGTAGGTAAAAAAAGCGGGGGTTTTTAAAAAAACTTTCAACAAAAAAATGCACCCCAAATTTTTTAAAATTTTTTAAACCCCGCCCATTTGGGGCAGACCGGGGAGAGGGGGCCAAAACACTTGCACATCGGCATTTAAAAAGGGGGGCATGTTTTTCCCCCGGGTTTTCCATAGCCCAAGTCGTTTCCCATCCAAAAAAAGCCTCTGGGGAGGAATTTTGTCGTCACGACCCGGGGCGATCATTCAAAAACGATCGACCCCCCTCTCACGTCCCAAAAGGGGGGGGCCCCCGTTACACCCAATACAAGATGGCGAAAAAACGCGGGCCGGGGGGTTTGGGTTTTTTAAACTACTAAAAAAGTGGTTTCGTACTTTTCGTATGATTTAAAATTAGACATACTAAACCCCCCCTACTACAAAACTTTTTTCTTTTAGGGGTTGGAAAAGATTTAGCCTTTTCCCCCCATTTGTTTTTTGCATCCTTTTAAAACTTTTGCAAAAAAAAGTCAAAAAAAAATATAAAAAAAAACCCAAACCCCCATCTAGGTGCCCCTTGGGCTTTTCCCCAGGGCCCAAACCCCGGTGCGCTACACCAACCAAACCCTTTTTAGGCCCACCCCGCAAGCAAATTTTGGGGGGATATTCGAGGTGTCCCCCCCAGACGTCATAAACGTGGGGTGTTAAAAAATTAAAAAAAAATATTTAAAAAAAAAAAGGGGGTTTTTTAAATACCCGAAAAAAAAACATTTCCAAATTTTAAATTGGGGGAAAGGGGACCCACTTTCCCCCCTTGGTATGAAGGCTTTTGCATTGTGACTTTTTTCCCGTTCAAATGGAAGGGGGCATATGAAGTTTTTGATTTTTTTACATTTTTTCAAAGTTTTTTAAAAGGTTTTTTCTTAGTGAAAAAATTTTTTTGTTAAAAATATTCTAACAAAAAATGGGGGTTGCTGTGATAATTTTGTTAGTGAGTAATTTTGCAACGCCGGTTTTTTTGGTTTCATTTTTTTGTTGGGCCCAACCAGTTCCAATTTTAAAAAATACGTTTTTTTAAAGGGAAGGGGGCCCAAAGTTTGTTTGGGGGTTTTGCTGACTTTTTTGGTTTTTTTGAAAATTGTTTTCTTTTTTTTAAATTTTTCTTTTGGGAGAAGTGTTTTTTTTATTTTTGTAGGGTACGCCTGTTCGTGCCCCGGTTGCGGTAAGTGCGTTGAGAACTTGAGTTTTTTATCTTTAAACCCTGGATGAAAAATTTTCAGGGAGGGGTAACGGGGCCCCGGGGGCCCCAAAAACCTCCAGGGGGCCTTAAAACGTTCAAAAAGTATTTCGGGCCCCCGAAGGGACAAAAAAGCAAAATTGGTCGGAGGTAACCAACCAACCCACAAAGTCGGGTTTCTTCCCCCGAAAGGGCAGGTCCAAGGGGGTTTACTTATCAAACCCTTCCCAAATTTTAAATTTGTTTTTGCCCCTCCTCGAGACTTGGGGCGATTACTACCCCCCCGACCCCCCCGCTGGAGTCGGGAGGCCTCCGGCTATGATACCCAAACCCCGGGGCGCTATGGGACGGTGGGATTGCCTGTTTAAACCCTTTACACCTTTTGAAAAAGGGGTTATAACCCCCCCCCCAATTTTGTGGGGGTATTGGTTTTTTGGAAAGCTACCGCGGGCCTTGTCGCTATTGTTAAGTCTGTTTGTGGGTGATTTTATGGGGTTCACGGGTCGGGGTTTGCGCGGGGGATTCTTTTGCTATTAAAATGAAGTCTTTTCGATGGAAATTCCCGGGGCCCTGTCCGGGGCGGCCCCTTTCGTTTACCGCAAGGTACAAAATTTCCCCCACCCTAAACCAAAAGGGGGGAGGTTTAAAAACCCGGGGGGTTTTGGGCCTACGGGGATTGTTGGGCCCCCCAAACAGCTGATGATGTCCGTTTAAGGGCCTAGTCGACGGGGGGATACGCAATTTCCCTTTCGGTCACCCAAAATGACTGGAAACCCGGGCCACAGCCCCCGTCCCGAACCCGCTGTTTCCCTGGTGGCGACTCTGGTTTTCCCCCTGACCCCCCCCTCGCTGGGGGATATCTGCGTGGCCCAGGACATTTTCCCCGGGGTTTCAGGGTTGGAAACCCTTTTCAAAGGGGGCAAAAAGGGGCCAACATGTGCTTCAAAAAATTTAAAAAGGTTTTTTAAAAAACACCTTTTTCATTTCCCGCAATGTTTTTCCCTCGCTGCTTCAAAAAGTGCTGAAGGGGCCCCAGTGGTCCGGGGGGGCTGTAAGAAATCACCCCTTTGTGCCCCCCCCAAAAATGGTAAAAATTTTGGTGGAGGGCCCCCCCTGCATCCTATAGGAAGGGGCCCCGGGATATCTACGAGGCCCGCGTTCCCCAGCAACCGGGAACCTACCATTCCCGAGAAACGTCCGGGGCAGCTCGTCCGGGTTTTTCCCGCTGGGCCCAAAGGGTCGTTTTCCCGGGGTAAAATTTATAAAAGTGCAAAACGGTCTTTTTCCCGATCTCAAGTTTAGGGCCCTCCCCCCCTCAAAAAGGGGGGGACTTTGGTACAGCTTTCCCCCCCCAGCTGGAACCCCCCCGGGCCCCCCCAGGGGCTTTCACGGTTTTCCCCGCAAAACCCAAATTTCGGGTCACCACCACCTATGAGTTTTTGCCACTTATGGTATGATCTTGGGTTATTTGGGGAAAGCTTTTTTTGGCCCATGGAACCCAAAGGACCCCCAAATTTTATCTATGGGTGGTAAAAACCCCGATTGAATCTCTAGTGGAAAGGGGGGCTTCAAATTGGGGCCCTTTGGGGCCCCCCCCGGGTTGCACAATTTTTTACCTGGAAAAGCTGGGGAGGAATTAAATTCCAAGGGCCCCCCCGAAAATTCCCCCCTATACATGCGGGCAGGCCCTTTTATAAATTTATCTAGCACTTTTTAAAAGGAAACCTGGTTGCTTTCCCAAGTATCTTGGGGAAAGGGGGCGAATCATGCACAAGGGGCCCTTTGTGAGGACCCCGGGGGGTCGCCTTTCCCGGGGGGTTTTGACAGTTCCCGGAGGGACGGGCCCTTCTTATTAGTACCCCAGGGGCCGGGTCATTTTTCAAAAATTTCCTAAATTTCCCCCTTTGATCTCACTTGAGGCGGTTTTGGGTCCAGGTTTCCCTCCCCCAGGGGCCACCTCCGAAATTTTTCAGTGGACAAGAGGGGGGCCAAAACCCCCCCCCAAGACTTTTTGTGGGGTGACCTTGAAATTTTTCCCCCTTGCCTCCCCCATAACCAAACCGGGCCCCCATGGGGGACTTTTAATTCTAAAAAAAAAACCCTCTTTGGGGAAATTCCCTTGGAAAAGCCAACCCCCGCAGGGAAAAAGGGCCTTTTTTTGGGCCCCGCTGACCGGAGCAAAATACGTTTTTTGGCAGGGGCCAGTTTTACCCGGGGCACTTTCCGCTTGGTGAAAGGGGCCCTGGGGGGCGTCCCCCGACGTCCTTGGGCAAAACCCTTTTTTGGGCCCAAAAATTCTTTTCCCCGTATAAACCCCCAGGGCCTACCCAGCCCCCTCTCTTCAGGGCCCCCCAAAACCCCCTGGTTTCCCCCCAAAAACTAGGGGGGACAGGGCTCCTTTTTTCCTCGCCGTGTTTAAAAGACCTGATTTTCACAAGGCTGACGGGGGTTTCTTTTCCCGGCTTTATCCCTTGGGGCGGGAGGGCCCCTGGGAAAATTTGCCACCTTTAACTTCTACGGTTTTACGTGGGTGCCCGCGATTAAAAATCTATCACTTCCCCTGATCCAAGAGGAAATTTCTACCTCGACCCCCCGACCTCTTCTTTGTGGGGGGCAATTTTTCCCGTTGTTTGCCAAAGGGGCTTCGCCGTTTTAGTAACCTTCAAAAAATTTGCCTACGGGCGTAAACCCGGCAAAAAGGGACTCAAATCTGCCCCCTGGGCAAGGGGCCGCTTTTCAAAACCACTCAAAAAAGCTCTCAAGGGGGTGGGTAAATTTCGGCCTTCCGATTTTGAACCTGGGATTTCTCCCGGGAGCGGGTCCTTTTTTGTCTCCGGTTTAAAAACTTACGGCGTTTTGGGGTCCCGGGGCCCTTTTCAAGTTTTTTCCCAGGCGGGCCCCCCCCGATTCAGGGGGGCCAAAAAATCTTGGCATGAAACTCTGGGGGAAAAAAACGAAAAAGTCCTGGCAGAAATCGCTGGAAAGGGGCCCCAATTTTTCCTTGAAAAACCCCCCCACGCCTCTATTTTCCCCCAAATGGAGGAAACAAGGTTTTTCCCCAGTGGGCCAAAACCCCACCACGGTTTTCCCCCCCCCCACCAGTGGAGCGGGGGTGCAAAATTTTGAGGAAAAATGCTTTTAGAATTGGGGAAAAAGGGCCTTCCACACCAAAAAAGGGGGTCCCGGAGATGGGTTGGGGGATCACGGGCCCCCAAGTTTTTTTCTCCAATTTTCAATGCAGCCCCAAAACCCCGATTTTCATGCTATTTCAATTTTCCCCGTTTTTTTAAAAACTTTTTAAATTTCCCAAGCTCTTGGGGGAAAATTTCCAAGGTCCCCTTTTCATTTTTTGAAAAACCGGGGAAGGTTTTTGCCCCGGGGCCCTACGAGCTAAACGCCCCTTTTCAGCCCCTGTCTGTGTTATTCCCAAAATGCTTTGGGGGCGTGTTTTCCCAGTTTTCCCTCTTTCAAAAAAGTTTAAAATATTTCGGGCTCGAACGTTCTCCCGGGCGAAAAAATTTGGGGTTTTTTGAGCAAAAAACACTCCACAATACAACAGCTAAACCCAGGATAAAAAAATAAAAAAACAGATGGGGTTTGGAAAAAGCGGGGTGTGGGGTCACGGGGTAAATTTCCCTTTTTTCGTCCCCCCAAAGGGGATTTGATTTGTGTGGGGGCAATTTTTGGACCAATTTTACAAACTTTTTTTACACTTTCAGTTTTCCCCGATTTTTCTATTTCCTTTCTTATTCAAAACCTTTCCCCAAATGGGGGGTACTTTTCTATGTAATTTAAAAAATCCTGTTTTTCCTCCTCCCAGCGGCCCAATTCTTGTCGGGGGTCCCCCAGGGGTTTCGGTGCTGAGGCCCTGGGTCTTTTTTTAAAAGTCTTCACAAGGGCCGGGGGCATGGGCCCCCTCCGCCGGGAAAGGGTTAACCCCGGAATGTTTTTCTGATGACTTCGTGGCTCGTCAACTAATCGTCCCCCCCATTTGGGTTTTGCAGTTCGGGGGTTGGACAACGTTTTCCCCTTTACAAATAAATTTTAGGGCTGGGGGAACTCCAAAAATTCCCCGGGATTAAAACCCCCCAATTTTGGGAAGGGCTTCAAGTTTTCTCCCCTTCTCATGGGGCCCAGAAAACGGCCTCCTTTCCCCGGGTTTTCGTTTTTCAAAAGATGCCCCATTTCCATGGGCACCGACCAATAAAATTGCCTGGGGCATAAATTTAGAAAGGAAAAAATTCGTGGGGCCCACATATCCGGTCCCGCAACTCAGAAGGCAAAACCCGGTAAACTCGTTTTCCCCCGTACCCCCCTTTTTGCCCCCCCCCCGGGAAAGGCCCAGGGTCTCGGTAAAGGGGGCCCAAACTCCGCCTCTACACGGGCTGTAATCCTTCAGCGGCGTTATACGCATTTCCTTCCCGGGGGGGAGTGCACATCCCCCCCCGCAAAACCGGGCTACAATGGTGCAAAAAAAAAAATTTTTCGTTTTGGGCCCCTTTTTCTCCCTCCCCTGGGAAACGAAGTCTGGGGGGTTTACGGGTGACCTTTGGTCTGGGAAACCGCAAAAACCCAAAGCTTGCTTTCACAAACTGCCCGATTTTTCGGGGATCTCTTTGAAACGGTAAACCCCCAAACCCCAGGTTTCTGCACTTGCCCACCCTTATTCCCAAAGAAAACGACGTATTCCCGCGCCCCATTTTCCCGCTCTTGGACCTCGTTTTTTTGCCCCCACGTCGTCCCGGGACGGGTTCTGGGGGGTCGTCAAAGTTCCCCATGCCGGTCGTCGTCGATTTGGGTTTTTAGTGGGGCCCACGACCCAAAGGGGCCTCCGGGGGCGATTTTAAAAAAACTTCCCCTTTGGGTTCCCCTTTGGGGACTTTTTTTGCCCCCGGATGCAAATTTCCTTTGAAGTTTGTTTTCCATTTTTTTTAAGTTTTCCGGGGGGGTATTTTTTCCGAAATCCCAAAGGTGGGCCCCGTCCCCAAATTTCCATGAGCGCAAGGGGCGGGAAATCCTCGGGCCCCAAATCTGGGAAAACATCAGATTTTTTTTTTTATAGGTGCTTTTGCACCAGGCACTAAAAAATACCAGGGGGGGGAAAAATTTGAGCCCCCCGGGGCCCCTTCCCCAAAAAAAAAAAGGGGAAAATTGATTCCTTTTTTTTTGGTGGGAAAAAAAATTTCTTGAAAAAATGCTCAAAATCACACAGCTATACTTTCTTTGCTACTGCTACGGTCTTAATTCTTTAGTTTCAATTTTGGCTTTTCCGGGGTTCTGACCAAAAAATGGTGGGGCTACAAAAAATTTACAAATTTTTACATGGGGGGCATTAAGGTAAATTTGTGTTTTAAAGGTTTTTTCCAGCAGGGGACCCCCCATTTTAAAAAAAAAGGGTCTTTCTGACTTAAAAAAAAAAATTATATTTACCTTTTAAATTTGCCCCCCTATTTTAATTTTAAAAATGGGCTGTCATTTTGTTTAAATTCATGAATAGATTTTTAGGTATAAAATTTATTTTTTCTTTTTTAATGAAAAAAACAATATGATAACAGTGGTCATCTAAGTTGGTTGTCATTGGTTCAAGTAGTAGTTTTTTTACAATGGTAGTATCAACTGTGTAACATGAAATAAGTGTATGTGAATGATTGATTGAAAACATTGTTATTTATCAATAGAAATTAGTTGAATAGATAAAATCTGATTTTTTCTTGTAGGGAAGGTAAAACTAAATAAAAAACAATTTACATTTAGACGTTAACAGCTTAAAAACACATTAAAGTAAGTCTTTAGACTATGGCAACACTACATTTACATTTGGCAAAGATTCTGTCAAACTGTCAAAATTGCCCATATTTATTTTGTTGGTTTTATGTTCACTTACTATGGTTGAGGTTATACAGTGTTGCCACGTTTTCAGGTCATTTCTACATGTATTGAAATATTTTGTAACTTTGGTCTACAGTATCTCGACAATGAGTTCGGTGAGGTGACTTTTTTAAAAGTTTATTATTTAGTTTGTGGAATAACCAATGTTATAAAATATTTATTTATAATAGTTCAGGATTTTTGGGCAAAAATACAGCACATTGGTGTAAGAATGTGTGGATTTTTGTGCACCTACAATGGTAGAGATAGGGAATTTTATGGTATTGCAATCGCAAATAACTCGAAAAAGTAGTTCGGTGATATGTGTTTAAAAATTTTTTTATATTATCAAACATAACTTCAAGAATAATATAAAAAAAGAATTTTTGGTCAGTTTCATGGTTGTAAGTTATGATGGAAAGACTTAAGGTTCTTTGAAAGAAAAAGTTGAAAAGTTGCTGGTAGGCTTCCAAATAAAGGTTTTAATATAAGCCGCATACAAGAATATTAATCAACAAGTAACTATAGTTACTTGACAATGATCGACTACATTGTTTACAAAAAGCAAGTTTGGAGTTGGCCACTAGATATATTTTTCCATCCTATTGTTAATAGGTAATACCATAAAAATTTTAAAACAACTTTGATAAAATTATTATATTTTAACAAATAATTTTGCAATGGAACTTGAAAAAGTAATGAGATCACACACATAAACAAAAACTTTTAAAAATAGTACAGCCAAACCACACACTCAAAAGAAATTAGATCTAAAAAAGGGCCAAGCTCATCTACCCATTGGCGGAACTAGGCGCCTGCAGGACCCGCAACTTCGGGTGGGCCCAGGTCATTTAGGGGGCCCGTTAAAAAAACTCAGTAAAAAACGGCATTTCACCCATGTTGGAAAATATATATATTATGTTTTCGTTGCTAAAATGACCGTTTTGTGAATCTTGCGGTTTGAAGATGAAATCTAGCGGATATCTGGGAAAACTTTTAGCGTCCACAACACAACAACTCACCAAAACTACATTATTTTGGTATTGCATTCAGCCGGGAACGAAGGGGAGTATAGCGACGGCCTCGATTCAGCCCCCCAAACTTTTTTCTAAAACGAAACCAAACGCACTCTAAAAACCTGATTTCCAAAAATTTTTTGCCCTGCGGCGCTATTTTTTGGGGACAAACCCCCCCAAACCCCCCGTGCTTGATCCCTATATAAAAATCCCCGAGATATTATATTCCGATCGGGATGAAAAGCCTGAATAGGGAAGACTCACCCAAAAATTTTTTTATTATTCACTATATTCAGGGCCAATTTCTGATTACATAAATATAAACATTTTCGTTATTTCAAAAACATTTTTCAGTCACTAAAGTGAGTTTAAAGATTTAGCGTAATAATGGCGGGAAAAAAACAGGGCCAATACGTCATAACCCTAAACCAATCACCGTGTGCTCATTGAATAAACAGCATTTTTGATGATTATCTTACTTTTTAGAAGCACTTTTAGAATAAAATTTGTTTGTAGTATGATTAAAAAATACTAATAAACAATAATTTGTATTACAAGATGTAAGATTTGCACATTTGTGTAACATTTTTAAACAATTAATGGTTTACGAAAACATTTATAAAGAAAATTCAACAATGGATTTTTGTTATAACAGAGCTGGTGAACGGCCGAGCGGGCGAATTTTGCTCCGTGATCTAGAAGGCCGTGGGGCAAATTTCATTCATTACCAACAATGTCTTTAGGGTTATGAAGTCACACGTCTTTTCACGATAAAAGCCGCGGGGAAAGAGTAAAACGTAAAACTTTGTACCTCTGTGGAGATACAGTTTTTACTTTAGAGTGTTATAAACTACGGCGATTGGTGGGTTTTTAAGTGAATATCTACTGATTCTGTACACCAGCGCTAATATCTAAAACTGGGTGGACTTCCCTATTCAACACTGAGCCTAGCATGATCTGTTAGGGGGACTCCCATAGAAATTTTGCGGGCGGGCCCCTGAAACGAAGTTCCGCCCATGCATTACCCTTCCACATTTCCGCATTCTTAATTCATAAACCCTACAATGACCCGTAACAGCATCCTTGAAAAGCTTGGCAAAAAAAAGAATTTGCATGGTATTACGTTTAAATTATTAAGAAACAGAACTTGGATGAACTATTTTTGTTTAAATTAATAATTGCGAATTCTATTTTGCCAAGTTTTTAAAGGGATGCTGTTACGGGACACTGTACATATATGAATAATAATGCGCAAATGTGGAAGGGTTAGCTGAGCTTGGGCCCTTTTTAGATTCTCATTTTTTTTGAGTGTGTAAGGTTTGGCTGTATTTTTACAAGTTTTTGTAATGTTTTGTGTAGATATACTGGTGCTACAGTTTTTCGTTTGTAGGCTTGTAGCCCTTGCTTGATATTTTAAGTAGGGGATGGGCGTAACAGGAAGAAGTAGTAGTAGTGTTTATGCAACACTTGCACTGCCTTGTTGTTCCCCAGCCACCCTGGATTATTTTTGGGTGCACTTTAACTTCATTTTTTATTGCTCACCGCCATCCTAAAAACTTTGTATCAATTTCTTGGTGTTGAAAAGGACGCTATGTTTCTTTGTTTTCAACAATGTTTTATCATCACACTGAAATTACTTACTGCATCGGCCATTCGTATGGTCTAGTGTTATTCTCTTTTTACTTTCGATAAGTTATTAATAAATACAGTGTTTTTACTTGTGATTTGCCATTCAAAGTGTGTGTTATTTGTGTCGGGGAAATCGCTGAACCAGGGCCTTCATTTTACAGTCCCACTCATTTGGGTTATCTTTAACATGGTCCTCCATTCACTCCAGAGTTTCATTTCATCTTCATGTATCACCCATTCATCTCTTGCCCCAACATAATTTGGTCCCATCCGGGCCGTATACAATCAACATGGTTCCACGTGGAAAACTTTAAATCGGCTTTTGCAACTAATCTTTTCGTCGGCGATTTTCACAACGCAGTTGAACGTCTAGGCCTACCGACGTAGCAAGGGGTCTTCTCACGGGCCCCAGCAGCAGCTGAAGTACGGCGTCATCAGGACTTCTTCAAACCCAGTGGCGGACGCTTGTCTTCCAGTGGAAAACATCATCACAATTCAGATAAGCTATCTGCTGTACCTTCATAATAGCCTATTACTATACTTTCATTGATCTTCAATAACTTCCATCATGCAAGCGCAAGAGAGAAGTGATTTAATTAAACGTCGTGGAATAATCAAAGCTCGGCTTACACACATACACACGTTTATAAACGATGTCAATAACCACTCAAATCTGAGTGCAATCAGAGTTAGGTCAGAAACTCTTATTTCTATTTGGGATCAGTTCGAGGAAATACAATCACGTCTTAAAATAGAAGACACAAATGACGATTCAATCATGAAACCTACAGAACGATTTTGAAACTTTATACTTTGGGCTTATGCTAAATCTAAGGGACATACCCCCCCACCCATGGTATACCTATTGATACACCATCAAGTCTTTGGTTCTGGCAACGGGTCGCTTCTTAGCACTCATAACAACAATCTGATCAAACTTCCTGGTATAATTTACCACAATTCTCAGGTGATTACAGTCTTTGGTCACAATTCAAAGACACCTACGTCGCGCTCATACATGAGAATACTTCTCTTACGGACATTCAAAAATTTCCCCATTATCTGTGTCTTCTTTAAACGTAATGATCCACTACTTTTAATCAAGATTTGTCCTTGTCGTCTGCTAACTATACCATAGCATGGAACTTGATTCTAAAAAGATATGAAAACAAAAAATTAATATCTCAGAAACACATCAATGCTCTTCTCGATCTGCCACATGTGCGAGCAAACTCGGCTCACGATCTTCGCCAATTAGTTAACGAAGTAACAAGCAATCTAAATGCTATTAAGGCTCTCAATCTGAGTGTTGAAATTCACGAACTCTTACTTATTCAACTTACCCTTGGCAGATTAGACATACACACCAGGCGGGAATTTGAAACAACACAACATGCAGACTCAGAGTTTCCTTCACTTAAGGAATTATGCGATTTCCTTGACAAGAAATCACAGACATTCGAGCTTACTCAGTCCAAGTCTGACAATTCTCAAACTTAAATAAACAAGTCTACTAAAGATACTTACCAGTCTAAGCATACGATGTTTCCACAAAGACCAATAAGTGTTTGCATTGTAACAATGACCATTATTTGTACAATTGTAAATCATTACGTAATCTGCCATTGTCGGGACAGGTGGCATGTAATCAAATCTAAAATGCTTGTGCAAATTTTTTGCTACCAATCATCAAGCCAATGCATGAAAAGCTCGTAGCTACTGCAAGTGTGGTTCTATGCACAGCACGTTACTTCACGATTCTACAGATAGGTCTACTCATCACAGGTCAGATACAGCGACAACGTCAGCTCACTGATAATTCAGTGCAAGAAACTAGCCATCCTAGTACTATTCACTCGGAAAATAATACGAATACAGGTACTTACTGTTCGTACAAGACAAAGCCTATTCAACAAGTTATTTGGCCAGGGCTCAGGTATACGTTCAGGATAAGTTTCGTAACTTAATCAAATGTCGAGCATTACTGGATTCAGCAAGCCAAGCATCTTCATCACACTTGACTTAGCTAATAAACTTCAATTAAAAAAGGAAGTCAATCATACACCCATACAAGGTGTTAAAAACACAACATCGACAACTACGCACAGTGTCAACAATCATCAAATCTATGGTTACTGATTATATTTACACTTTTTGAATTGTTTTAATCTGCCAAAATCACTGGCAGCCTACCGTCGTCTCCGATTGACTAAAAGCACTTGGAACATTCCTCGTGTTTCAACATAGGCAGATTCCAATTCGATCAACCGGGTGAAGTCGAACTGATGATCGGCGCAGAACTTTACTACGATTTTCTCCGACAGAATTCACTATCTCGTCCAGGGTTTCCCACACTTCAAGATACGAAGCTTGGTTGGATCATCGGTGGAAGGATGCCAGTTTCGACTACTGATCACTCTCCGCTACCCACACACAGCTAGTTTATTCATTAGTAACGAAATCATTGATCATCAACTCAAGCGCTTTTGGGAAATAGAAGAAATCCCAAAACTTATCGCCACTAAAGAAGAAAAAGAATGTGAAACACATTTCTTAAACAATACAACCTAACTCCGAAGGGAAATTCATTGTTCGTCTCCCGCTTAAGGAAAACAGGAGTGAACTAGGTGATTCCAGATTCCAAGCGCTGCGACGACTGCAGCAGTTAGAACGTCGTCTTAAGGGTGTGTGTCTACGCAAAAGAAGTGACTTGGATTTGTGCACTTTCTCAATTTTATAGGCCATTAGACGCCATTGTGTATGTGATTGAAATATGTCAATCTCTAGATAATTTTAATATCTATTAGCTAGTCACAATGTTATTTTTCTATTTTTTAAATAGTTTTGTTTGAAAATTTGATAGAAATCACCAATGTGTATTGTGAAAACAATGGATTTACGACTGTCGTCCCGTCGTTTTAATCCAATTGGACGGATTTTTTTTCCACAGTTGTATTGAACTTATATGTTGGGTAAGGGCAAGTTTCAGCGACTAAATTAGTTGAAATGATAAGGCAAAAAAAATAAAACCAAAATTGCCGTTTTGCGGCTTGACTCTAGGGGCTGGCGCGTCTCGGTCTTACGGATTAGCTAGCAACAACGTAGTCACTGTCGCTGGGTGAGGGACGTCACGTGATCGGTAGGAATGCGGCTAGTCCACCGACTAGGAGACAAGGCCGCTGAAAGCAAGGGTTACGAACAATACAGTTACCCCACCCCCAAAAGTCCCCAGCGACAACAAGCAGAATCCTTTCCATTCCTTATTCCGCGGACAAAAAACTGAAGTTCGAAGACTTGGCGATTGTTTGTTATCTTCATCAATATTTATTCGTGATTTGGGGCCACCTTTGGGTTTCGTCTCTTTTATAAAGTAAAACATTATCGTAATAATGCTGTTGTGGATGGTGATGGTGAGGATGATGGTAATTAGCACAATACAAACACATAAATTCTCTGCTAATATTGTATTATTCAATCAAAACAAAATGTACCCTACAGTCCCCTACACTGAGAGTTAGTGTATCCGTACGTGTTTGCTGACAAAACAAATGGTTTTAGCCATGTAACTAATCATAAAACAAGGGAATATAATATATTATCTTTTGGGATGGTAATTGGAACGTAAAAATACAACAGTATAATAAACTTATCAAACTATACCAACTACATGATAATTGATAATATAAGCAAATATGTGATTGAGGTGTCACACGATCACAAAATAACGCAGATAAGTGCTATATAGGTATCCGTATTCCATAAACAAAACAAAACAGTCACTCAATTTTTGCCTTTTCTGTCCCCTCGCCCAATCCTAATGTCACAAACCCCACCCTTTTTATAACCCCTCCGTCAGTCGGTAGATACTTCTTTTTGACAAACTCTTTAGGATAACCTCGATTAGCTTTTGTTTTGTGGGTTTTCATCTTCAAAATCATTGTGCCCTCAACCTCATCCCCTACCCTCCAAAAGGGAAGTAAAACTAGAGTAATGTTAGAAAACCAAAACACATCTTTTATGCTGTCCCAGGTAAAGCCGTGTTTTTGACAGGTTTCATTCCCTGGGAGTACACACAAAATAATTACTATCGTCATAGCACATTTTTATCCTTGTGATTAAATAATGAGATGGACGCTTCATCAACACACAATGGCAAAAAACAATTTTAACAATTCTAATCAAAAATGATATAATTTTATTGATGGGGTATTTTGAAGCAGTAGGGAATCGAAACGTACTACCGGACCCACGGCCAATATTTGTATAACCCGAACGTTTGAACGAACGACCAGAACAAAACCAAACCCTCGAAAAATAAACATTTGGTGCTTGTGAGTTGGGCAATCTGAAAGAATTGCTTAGCGCGCGAAAGTTTTTTTTCCTGCAATCGTCCGCGCTATTTTCGCGGTGGGCTATAGGAGTATTGGATTTGAATTACGCCTGAAAACAACTCGTCATTAGGGGCGGGATTTAGAAACCCAGGCGCACAAGGCGTGCGCCTAGAACCCCTCCAAACTAGCCCCCCCCCCTACTTCGAGCTAAGTGGCCCAAATTTCCCGTGAACTCAAAATATAGCACTCTTTATGGACACCTTCAAATAATCACTGAAACTTAGGCTTGCCAAGCTATTCGATGAATTATTTCATTGAACATCTCATGACATGAAAAATTATTCTAATTTTTCGTTCTCCTACCACCTACATGGCTACCTCGGCTACTCCCATTGTAATAAATTTGTAGGAGACTTGAACAATCTCAACCTAAGACCCCGTGTATATTTGACCAATGTTAAGTAATATCAACGTAATTCTCTCTTGAACCATCATTGTAAAGAGTTGTTAAAACTACTCGTTGAAATCTGCTATTTATTCCCAGCCAGGTTGGTATGGTATAAATATAGAGTTAGTTTATTGTGGTTTACCTGTCCCATAACGGGACAGCTAGGTTGGCTATATACGGTTATGGACATGCCCATACCCTCTTTAGTATATAAGATAAACTCAAATTTTGTATTAGTACTACATAAAAAAATCCATGATTACAATGGGGAAAAGAAGCCAATGTTGTATCATCATCAATCATATCGGCTCAACGCCCAAATATACGTGCTTATCCAACAACGTGGTTGAAAAAAACATTTGTAGTATGTTGCCGGTTGTTCGGTTTGTGTGAAGTCGAGTGTTAGATTTTTTTCGTTTTTACCTTACCCTCGTTTTTAAATATAAATTTGGTAGTCCAAAATAATTTTTTTAAATTTTTGTCTCACTTTAAACGCACTGTCAAATAAATATTTTATATTATTGATTGTGAATAGCCCTGGGCCCCGAAATTTTCAGCGTCTATGGTCCCACCAAATAACGTAAAGGCGCCACTGGTAATTACGCACAATAGAAATAAGGCAAAGCGGGTTGGTGACAACACCCCTCCCCCAAACAAAAACAATGTACATCGAAGTGGGCGGCAGCGTATGAGAGTCGATAGCCCGCGCGGTGCCAGATGCAGAGCTAATTCACACGGACAGAGGATCGAACTAGCGTCACGTAAAGTTATTATTGCAACATAAGCTTTCATCCCAAAATCTTTTTTTTTTAAACCAATGAGAACTCGGCACCGCGGCCCCCGCCGTCTTTCATTGACTTGCAACTCAACATCAATGCAACCGACAACTTATTTACAAGGGGACAAATGTAATTATTGTATGCCTTTTTTAGTTTATATTCTGGATAACAGTTACAACAAGAATTTTCAGGAACACCTGGATACGAACGAGGATTTGCAGGATCATGGGTAACAAGTAGCAACATAATGAATTACGATTTTGTTATTCATGAATAGTATATAAAAAACATTTATTTGAAACTAAAGCTACAATCGCCACACAAAAAACTAAAACAACCGGAAAAATGCAAGCTAGACAATGTGTGTAGTACTGTAGTCCAATTTTGACTCGCCCTTTTCATTTAAGTGATAAGATTGAAATAATATAGTTTATATTGTTTAAGTTTTGCGCAATACCATAATTTTATACAGACCGCAAATGCTCCAGAGTCCAGTGTAACCTTCAAAAGGAATTTGTTCTTGAAAAGGTTTGAGTTGCCCAAAGCGAATACAATAGAGGATTTTTGGACCCTCACTGAGGTTTTCAATTTACATTCCAAGAGAAAATGACAATACATATATAGCAACTCTTATAAATGATGTTAAATCGCGTAATTTTCAACATTTGGGGAATTATATATAGTGTATGTTATTTTTCAAGTCATAACTAGGGCCCAAAATGTTTTTGAATCGAAAATTGTACCTCAATTTTAAGAGGGATTGAAGAACAAAAAACATAAATATTTGATATGATTTATTCGAATATTTCCATTTAAAAATTTAAAGTAACACTTCGCAAAAAATGAAAATGCTTAGAAAAATTTAAATAAGACAATGAATTTGTTAAAATTGAGAAAAAACTTATCAACCCCGCTTTTAGTTTCGAGATGGTATTTATCTTTTGCACAATGGGAACACCTGAGGTATCATACCTGAGGATTATAGAAAGATGGGTCGGGTCGGTCGGGCGACCAAGTTTTTGTGTGTCCAGTTGACGGAGTGGTTAGGGGGGGGGGGACTTCAGACTGATTCTTCAAGACAACCAATAGAATCAGGTATTCGAATCACCCCCCGACAAATGAATGGAGTGCGCATGCGCAAACAACGCTATCTTTCACAGAAGTCGTGAACTATATTTAGTTTTTTATTTAGAACCTAGATCGCAGCCTCACGTAAATGTCACGGTGCGCAGCGCTCGAGTGAAGAAATTTGGTACTACATGGCTGGATTTCCCACCTTAAGGCGAATATCAATGCCAGAGAAGAATACAATTCTTTTCTACGAGAATATCGTGAACTTGGACACATGCAACGAGTCGACAATGCTGTCGACACATCTGATAAGTGCTACTACCTGCCACATCATGCAGTATTCAGGAAATCTACTCCAATTAAAAATCCACATACTTTTTTGTTTTCGAGTTTTTTAAGGTTTAGCCCAAGCAAAATTCAAAAACAATGGACAGTAACTTTTCAACCATCCGGGTACTTTTGTGCACTTTAACTCATTGTTTATTGTCACCGCCATCCTAATACTTTTGTATCAATTTCTTTGGTGTTGAAAAGGACGCTATGTTTCTTTGTTTTCAACAATGTTTTATCATCACACTGAAATTACTTACTGCATCGGCCATTCGTATGGTCTAGTGTTATTCTCTGTAAACTTTCGATAAGTTATTAATAAATACAGTGTTTTTACTTGTGATTTGTCATTCAAAGTGTGTGTTATTGTGTCCGTGGATCGCTGAACCAGGGCCTTCATTTACAGTCCACTCATTTGTTATCTTTAACATGGTCCTCCATTCACTCCAGAGTTTCATTTTCATCTTCATGTATCACCCATTCATCTCTTGCCCCAACAAGTAGTAGTAGTGGTAGTGGTAGTGGTTGTGGTAGTGGTAGTGGTAGTGGTAGGGTAGTGGTAGTAGTAGTGGTAGTGGTAGCGGTAGTGGTAGTGGTAGTGGTAGTGGTAGTGCGAGTGAAGCTGCTTACGTGTAGTGTAAGAACCAAGGAGGGAGGAGTGAGTAGGGTGGAATGGCCCAGCTATAATGCGAGTGAAGCTGCATAGCGCCACCCATACTCTCGTAATAACCGTATTTCCCCTTCAATGTCACTGCTTCTTATGCCCGCTCCAGGGCCCCTACACCCTACTCATTTGCTTAAAATTAACAACATTTCAAACCTAAACCATAGGTGCTGCTACCCACGGTATTAAAAAAACAAATTTCAAAAGAAGCTATAATTATGTGTGTTATATTACCCAGGTCGGGCCGGAGGCGGGTACCCCTGCAGTGGCACCCCAGCCAGACTCTGTAAGACCCGGTACAACACGACGGCTCCCATGTACGGAGTGTCACTCACAAGTGGCCAACCAGTCACAATCGTCCAGAAGTTTCCTGACCTTCTACAGCAAGTCGTTTTCGAGGTTTGCGAGTACGTACAATTTTCATACCTCTTCTCCATAGCCTAAATTTTTTTAGCATAGGAATTGAGATCAGCATCATTGCTGCGTCATTACACAATATCCATTTTCCAATTGGGCCCGTTTTGAATAAAAACTGTTGCAATGAGTCGATAAGTATATTTATTTTTCTTGCTGTAAAATTAATTATTTATTGTTTTTTTTTGGTTGAGCGTAGCGAGCGAAGCGAAGATTCCATTCTACTACACTGGAGAAAAAAATCCGGAATTTTTTTTTTCTTTCTTTCATTCTTTCTTTTTGTATTTTTGTCTGTTTGTCCACACGATTCCGGCTAAACCGACACTCCGATTGCGATGAAATTTTATGGAGGCCTTCGAAATCTCTGAACTTAGAACTGCCACGTTTTTGAGCGCAATCGGAAATTTTTTTCTCATGAAAATCGCAATTTTACGATTTTTTTCGATTTAAAAAAAATTTCTTCGACTTATAACACCTACATGCTTTATCCGATTTTAATGATTTTTGCACAGAACTTTTATTTTATGAATTAAGATATTCTTGTGAAATTTGAGCGCAATTGAAAAAATATTTATCATAAAAATCGAAATTTTATAGGTTTTTTCTTTTTTTAAACAATTCTTTGACTTATAACACCTACACGCTTTATCCGATTGTAATGATTTTTTCGCAGAACCTTAATTTTATGAATTAAAATATTAGTGTTAAATTTGAGCGCAACCGAGAAATTATTTCTTATAAAAATCGCATTTTTACGATTTTTTTTAACAATTACGATTAATAAAAAAAAAAAAAAAGTTAATTTTAAATTTAATTTATTTAATTTAAAAAAAAATTCAACTTAATAATTATTTTGCCACAGAACAACAGAAAATTCGCATAACACATGGCAGCTCAATGCACCAATTACGCTCATCAGTGGCGGATCTAGGACATAATCATGGGGGTGGCGATTTGCGTGTGCATGTACAATCGTGGGAAAGGGACTAAGCGCGGACGCACGGGGGGTAGGGGGGCGGAGCCCCCCATTAATTGCGCCGCAGGCGAAAATCTTGAAAATCAGGTTTTTAGAGTGCATTTGGTGCGTTTTAGAAAAAAGTGGTGGGCGGAATGCAATACGGAAACAATGTATTTTGTGTGCACCAATTTGTTTTGTCGTCATTTTGAGCTTACAATTTACAGCATTGGCCTAGATTGCAACATTATTATAAACGTTTGATCTTATTTTCAATTCATCATTTTATTTATTTATTAAACGTCTATCCTATTAAATTAAAAAACGCTTCACATAGGAGGGTCGACAACTTAATAAATCGAAGTACACTGATGCAGACACATTTCAGAGGCAAACTGATTATTTCTGACAACATAAAGGAAAGTTGATTTTTATTGGGAGGTTTAAATAAATAGCGCCGCAGGCGAAAATTTTGAAAATCAGGTTTTTAGAGTGCATTTGGTGCGTGCACAATAAAATCCTTTTTTTAATTTTTAAAGAATCATGGGGGGGGGCGATCGCCCCACCGCCCCCCCCCTGTATCCGCCACTGACGCTCATCCAACAACGCGGCGGGACGAAAGCGTTTTCCTAGTTATATTTCATAGACTACGATTTCGCGGCACCCCTCATCAAGTCCGCGGCACCCTGGTTGGGAACCACTGCACTATCAGGACGGGTACATTTTAATCTCTGAATTGTTGTTATACATCTGAATGGATGGAACAGTACTGCAATGAATATCTGTTGCTTTTGAACTGACCACCAAACATTAATTATAATGTCATTTCCTTTACGCAGGTATGAGCGAGGGTTTATTTCTCGATTTGGTTAGTCGGGAAACACTCCCGTAAGTGTAATTTTTTATTGGATATTGCTTAATTAACGTCTCATATTTATGCAACTTGGCTAATCGAGACGAAGGGAGGCACGTAAGGAATGACGCGGGGGGACAAGGGGTGGACAGGCCTGTGCTGGTCAGAACCAGCCACAAGCGTATGGGGAGGGCACGGGTTCCCCCACGTCGTGGTTGTCTACGTCTGTGTCATTTCTTTTTATTTACTACTAGGAAAACGCTAAAGTCCCGCCGCGTTGTTGGATGAGCGTAATTGGAGCATTGAGCTGCCATGTGTTATGCGAATTTTCTGTTGTTCTGTGGAAAAATCATTACTAAGTTGAAATTTTTTTAAATAAAATAAAATAAAATTAAAAATAAACTTTTTTTAAAAAAAATTAATCGTAATTGTTAAAAAAAATCGTAAAATTGCGATTTTTAAAAGAAATAATTTCTCGATTGCGCTCAAATTTAACAATAATATATTAATTCATAAAATTACGGTTCTGCGAAAAAATCATTACAATGGGATAAAGCATGTAGGTGTTATAAGTCAAAGAATTGTTTAAAAAAAAAAACTGTACAATTTCGATTTTTATGATAAATATTTTTTCAATTGCGCTCAAATTTCACAAGAATATCTTAATTTATAAAATAAAGGTTCTGTGCAAAAATCATTAAAATCGGATAAAGCATGTAGGTGTTATAAGCCGAAGAATTTTTTTAAAAATCGAAAAAAATCGTAAAATTGCGATTTTCATGAGAAAAAATTTCCGATTGCGCTCAAAAACGTGGCAGTTCTAAGTTCAGAGATTTCGAAGGCCTCCATAAAATTTCATCGCAATCGGAGTATCGGTTTAGCCGAAATCGTGTGGACAAACAGACAAAAATACAAAAAGAAAGAAAGAAAGAAGAAAGAAAAAAAACATTCCGGATTTTTTTCTTCAGTGTAGTAGAATGGAATCTTCGCTTCGCTCGCTACGCTCATCCAACAATTTAGAAATTAAGATATTTTACAGATATTCGTTGCAGTATTGTATTGCACTTGTGGGACACCCGTCCCGTTGTCAATAAAGAATAAATAATACTGTTCCATCCATTCAGATGTATAATGCAACTACAATTCAGAGATTAGGCCCTAAAATGTACCCGTCCTGATGGTCTAGTGCATGGTTAAGACGCTCGTCTGGAATGCGGGATACCCGGGTTCAAATCCCGGTCGGGGCGGACTTTTTTAAATTCTTAATTGTAGTAAATAATATCTTATTCTTGTAACGGTGTATTTATCTGCTTAATCGTATATTCAATAAACCTAAGATTAATGGATATCGTTGTATACTAATTTCCCCAACAGTATACAATACCTTCAATGTCACTCGTAGTCCGTCACTATAGTAGAACAATACCACACATAACAAAAACTTGTAAAAATACAGCCAAACCTTACACACTCAAAAGAAATGAGATCTAAAAAAAGGGTCAAGCTCATCTACCCTTCCACATTTGCGCATTCTTAATTCATAAACGTACAATGTCCCGTAACAACACCCTTGAAATGCTTGGCAAAATAGAATTTGCAACTATTAATTTAAACGTAATAGTTCATCCAATTTTTTTTTTCTAATTAATTTTAACGTAGGCCTAATGGTCATGCAAATTCTATTTTGCCAAGCTTTTTAAGGGTGTTGTTACGGGACACTGTACGTTTATGAATTAAGAATGCGCAAATGTGGAAGGGTAGATGAGCTTGGCCCTTTTTTTAGATCTCATTTCTTTTGAGTGTGTAAGGTTTGGCTGTATTTTTACAAGTTTTTGTTATGTATGGGTTCTCATTACTATTTCAAGTTCCATTGCAAAATTATTTGTTAAAACATAATAAATTTATCAAAGTCGTTTTAATTGCTATGGTATTACCAATTAACAATAGAATGAAAAAATATAGTGGTACAAAGACTTGCTTTTTGTAAACAATGTAGGCGATTATTGTCACGTAACTATAGTTACTTGTTGATTGTATGTCTGTATAAGGCTTATTTTAAAACCTTTATTTGGAAGCCTTCCAGTAATTTTTTAAAACTATTTTTTTCAAAGGGAATTTCATCACTATTACCTTAATGTCCATGTAAAATATGAACGTTGTAGCCCCACCCGTTGGGTCAGAATCGCTGGGCAATTGAAACTGACGAATTAGATAGTAGCCAGTAGCCAGTAGTAACTAACGTCCTTAAAGTGATTTTGAGCAAGTTTCAAGTCATATTTTCACCAAGAAGGAATGCTCGTTCCCCAACCAAATTTGGCATGTGTTGTCGGGTACCTAAATCCCCTCGATTTTGATAGTTTTCAAGTTCACATCACGTTTCATGATGGCTGGGTGACACCTCGAAATCACCCCAACTCTGCTTGCTGTATAAGATGCCTGAGTGTGTAGCGCACCGCGGCTTGGCTGCGGCGCCCTAACGGGCACCTAGATGTAGTCAAAATTTGAGATGGAATGCTTGTATTTCAGCGGAAATTAGAAATTATTCCAGCAACTTCTCTCAAGTACCACTTGCTTGTAACCCCAACAATGTTGGAGTTCTTCTTTTTCTTCTTCTTCTTCTTCCTCCTCCTCCCTCCTCCCTCCTCCCTCCTCCTCTTCTTCTTCTTCTTCTTCTTCTTCTTCTTCTTCTTCTTCTTCTTCTTCTTCTTCTTCTTCTTCTTCTTTTTATTCATTATTATTTTATTATTTTTATTATTATTATTATTATTATTATTATTATTATTATTATTATTATTATTATTATTATTATTATTATTATTATTATTAGTAATTGTCATATAGTATGTAGGCCTATGTTCATAGATTTCAAAAAAGCCTTTGATACCCTTGATCACACTATACTCTTAGATGCATTACAAAAAATAGGCGTACGAGGTACGATTTTAACGGGGTTTGAAAACTATTTGTTGAATAGGAAGCTAAAAGTAAAAGTAGGGGATGTGTATAGTGAAGCTAAATCATGTCGCAGTGGCGTACCACAAGGGTCAATTTTGGGTCCTCAACTTTATTTAGTATATGTCAACGTTATGGTCAGATATATTGTCAAGTGTTTATCTTTTTTTTATGCGGACGACGCTGCATTATTAGCAATACATAAGAACGTCAAACTAGCAGTAGAATATTTGCAGGCAGATTTTCTTAATCTCTTGAAATGGAACCATGACATGAGACTCATTATCAACGCGGAAAAAACTAGAATTGTGCATATCTGCCCACCTTTAAACGCCGATCGGAATGCCAGTATAGAGGTAATTGCTCACGATTTTAATTGTTTGCATAGAAACGCTGGCAAAGATTTGTTTATATGTTCATGCCAGACAAAAATTACTTCATGTTACAGCCATCCCTATTTAGGTCTTGAAATAGATCGAAGATATTGCTGGGATATTCAAATAGGGAAACTACGCAATAGACTAAGATCTTGTGCTTATCAGCTTTACGCCGTAAAAGATATCTAATCATTTAAATACCGTAAAATGGTATATATTGCTCTAGCTGAGTCAGTTTTATCGTACAGTATATCGGCTTGGGGTAATGCGTCTTACTCGCAACTTAAAAATTATATATCATTACAAAAAAAAATAAAAAAATGATGAATGAAAGAGAAATCGTTGATGGGAGATGTGTCTCGGATTTGTATTTACTATTTGATGTTTTGCCAGTTAGGAAAATCTTTGTTAATAAGCTGTTATTAAAGCATTACTTTGACAAAAAATATAAAATTCTTATTGACCACAAGCCTTCAACTCGAGCCAAAAGTGCAGGAATTTACCAGTTACCACCCTTTAACAATAAATATGGGAAGAGATCGTTAAGCTACTCTGTACCTTTATATTTTAATAAGATTCTTCCAGAAATTAAAGAATTATTCATTAATAGATATAAAATTAAATTAAAGACATATTTGCTTCAAAACAATATTATTGTTGAGTGAGGAAATTGTGGTTATGTGATTTTTATATTTTATGTTTTTCAGGTATTTATCAATTTTCTTCTATTCTGTTCATTCATAAATTTACTCATAATGTCAAACTTTATATAATTATCACATTGTTTAGACTCACATGTCGGTAATTTCAATAAATCAAATTTCAATTATATTAGGTTAAGTGTTCAGAAGTGAATAAATCCTTATCTTTAATAAACATACTTCCACAGATAAGTTGCATGCGCAGTTTGTGGAAGGTCGAATGTATGAAATATTTAAGGTTATGAAAGAAAGAAATGTATCTACAATAATAATAATAAAACATATTATTATTATTATTATTATTATTATTATTATTATTATTATTATTATTATTATTATTATTATTATTATTATTATTATTATTATTATTATTGATGAGAAATTATAACATTGACGGGATGTTTCGTCGCGTCGTAATGGTGAATAATTTACATTCTTGATTTCCCGACGTAGCGTCATCACTGTGGATGACATTTTCAAGGGACTGCTGTTCTTTCGTTTGTTTGCCTCTGTTGCAAACGTTCACTTCTTCTTGGAACTGCCAGGATGGCGGTGGACGGCTCTATTTGTTGTTGTGTAGGTGGTGGAAGTGGTGTAGGTTGGTCTTGTGGATGAAGATGCTGTTGATGCTGTTGTTGATCTGGTGGTAGTTCTTGGTTTGAACGCATTTTCTCCGCTGAGAGGTGATTAGTTAAATTAATGGCAGGAATCCACGAATCACTAAGTTTGTAACCACCTACATCTCCATTCATATTGTTAGGTGTTTTTGAAATTTCAATTGACTCCCTTATGAGTCTAGGCCAGAAAGCAGATTCTTGGCAAATTATTTTTGTTTCGTCAAAAAGAATCTCATGCCTTGAGTCAGCCATATTGTCTATGGCATGCTTAGCAATTGCAGACAACTCGACCACCACTACAACAACAACAACAACAAATAGAGCCGTCCACCGCCATCCTGGCAGTTCCAAGAAGAAGTGAACGTTTGCAACAGAGGCAAACAAACGAAAGAACAGCAGTCCCTTGAAAATGTCATCCACAGTGATGACGCTACGTCGGGAAATCAAGAATGTAAATTATTCACCATTACGACGCGACGAAACATCCCGTCAATGTTATAATTTCTCTTCAATTATTAGCCCAGGAGTGGAAGAAAATTTTGTATGGTGTACCCGGACAAAATTCCGAACAAGTTGAAAATTTGCACACGTGTTAAGTTGATCATTCTAATCAATAGTTGAAAAGTCCCCTAAGCTCCGCCGCGTGCGTCTTGAGATTTAGTGACAAAAGGGCGTAAGTGCCAAAAATTTGTTATTTTCAATTTCAACCATTTTTTTACACTAATATCTAAATTTTTTTAAATATTTCTACGAAAGTAAAGTAAAATTCAGTCATAAGCTTCGACCCATGCGTAGCAAAAGGGCGTAAGTGCCAAAAATATGATATTTTCAATAATTTCAATACATTTTGACATACGTTTGTGCAACTGCAAATTATTATGTATTCATACGGTGGAAACGTGAAATTGTTCCCTTTTCTTCGACCAGTGTGTCTTGATACATGGTGGCATAAGGGCGTAAGTGACAAAGATATGTTATTCTCAGTTTCAACAAACTTATTGACATTCATATATTATATGCAAATTATTTCGTATTCGTACGAGACAAAAGTAAACATCTTCCCCGAGCTTCGTTGCTGGCGTCTTGATAAATGGTGGCAAAAGGGCATAAAAAGGGCTTTTGACATTCAACTACGATTATTGTAACATATGAATACCATGCAATGGACACTCAATGTAAAATCCATGCATGCTGACTGTATGGCCAGCTTGTATGTAAAGAACCATTACAAAATCGTAAGTCGCAGATTGGACATAACCCAATTTATAAAATATTTAACCCAACATTCTCAAACGGCATGCATAGACATAGTTTGGCAAAGATCTGGTGTGATTTGAGCTGAAAAGTTTTAACATATTCAAAGCTTGAAAAACTCATCTCATGTTAAAAATAATAAAAGGGATTTTGAAAGGGATTCGAGCAGGAGCTGTGGACAACTTAGCTTGGGTTTGGCTGTCTGTAGTGTCACATCACTACAGATCATGTGCTGTGACTCTTGATGTAATATAGTGGCAAAATGGCGTAAGTCACAAAACTATGTAATTCAGTCATATGATTTAAAATATTTGCTTGTACGTTTGCCATATTATCAGCCGGCAACATATTGAAGACTTGTAGGTCATCATCCTCAAGATAAATTCCAAACATGGCACTGAACTGACATTAATTTGGTGTCCAGTTACCCTGGTCGTACTTAAAAAGTAATACTATGAAACCGATAGAGAAGCGTAAAGATAGAGTACATGTCCCTTTCTTCATTGACAAAAAACATAACTTTTCATCACTCACATTGAAGTTTATCGGCAACATCAACACTATTTAATAGCATTATTTGGATAATGGTAATCTGAAGGACGCTTTTGCACAAAGACGACTTTCACTGTTCGACGAAGTCTTCTTTTGTTTAACTATGACAAAATCACATATTATTGTCACAGTGTTGCGGACTCAATCTCCCATATACATTAAATTACCATGCCGACACATATATTTTCCTGTATAGTTGTCAAACTTTGCATGTAGTGTATTGATGCGGCCACCTCGTCCTGTTTCCATACTAGGAAGTCTACTTAATATACATGTTTCATGTTGTGATTGTGAATAAATGCGGCTCAGTGTGTTCAGTTGTGTTTGACGGACACAGGAGACCGTCTTGTACCAAGCTGGTAGGAATTACTAAGCTGCATTTACCAAAAGTAAATTAGTAAATGAAATATATGCAGAAGGTTTTAAGATAAAAGTTGCCTTATGTTTTTCTACCGTTTTATCACAATAGATTTTGCTGTGGTACATTCCGTTTACTTCATTGAGCAGTAGCGCTTCATTTGCAACTGCGTACTGTGAGTTCTAGATTTGATATGCTGCCAGTTTACCAGCATATTTAATAGATCTATCCATCCATCCCCTCTAGGCCTGATAAAAAACATGGGGATGTATCATAGTTTGTAGCGTTCAAAGCCAGCCGGAAGCTGTGAACATCCCAGCACATGCAATTCAGTCCACTATGTAAGCGTTTATTTTCCACTCGGACATTTAAACAATCAAATCAGTATTGAAATATGTTTATTCTTTCTTTGCTCATGCTCTATCTATCGTGATGTGATACTATAGTCAAGCCCAAGATAGGTTGTCCACAGCTCGTGCTCGAATCCCTTTCAAAATCCGTCTATGCAACTACAAGCCGCTTGAGAATGTTGGAGAATATAATTTCATAGGTTTGTTAATGTCCAGTCTGCTACTAACAACAATGTAATGGTTCTTTACATACAAGCTGGCCATAGCAAGTCAGTCAGCATGCATGGATTTTACATTGAGTGTCCATTGTTTGGTATTCATCAATAAACGTAGTTGAATGTCAAAAGCCCTTTTTATATTAAATATAGAATTATGATGTCAGTAACGCCCTTTTGCCACCATTTATCAAGACGCCAGCAACGAAGCTCAGGGAAGATGTTTACTTTTATCTTGTATAACTAACAGAACTTGGCTCGTTGGTCTTGTGGTTAGCGTATCTGCTTCCAATGCTGAATGTCCAGGGTTCGATTCCCACTAAATCAGAAGTTTTTTAACTTCGGATTTGGACTTAAGTCCATCAGTTCTTGTCTTAGGAGTTTGTAAACGGTGACTTTGGAGCCGTCCTAGCAACGAAGCACATAAAAAATTCAGAGATGTTCTGAATCGCCATTGTTGATTCTGGCGTTGATCCGCGGGTGTTCGCACTGTCCATACCACTGATTGCTATATTTCCTATTTAAAATATTAATCTTTGATTGGTTATCGCTCACTCTTCGATTGTGTCGGGGCCTACAGGGTTGGCTTGATCGCTTTGATTTAAAGTCTCCCACTGAAAATCAGTTATATAACTGAGTGGGTAGACTCTAAATACAATTTATTTAATTTTTTTATGAATACTTAATAATTTGCATATATATGAATGTCAATAAGTTTGTTAGGACTGAAAATAACATATCTTTATCACTTAAGCCCTTATGCCACCATGTGTCAAGACGCACTGGTCGAAGAAAAGGGAACAATTTCACGTTTCCGTCGTATGAATACATAATTATTTGCACAATGCACATATGTCAAAATGTATTGAAATTGAAAATATCATACTTTTGGCACTTACATACTTTTGCCACGCTGTAAAAAAATGGTTGAAATTGAAAATAATTTTTTTTTTGGCACTTACGCCCTTTTGCCACTATATCTCAAGACGCACGCGGCGGAGCTTAGGGGACTTTTCAACTATTGTTTAGAATGATCAACTGAACATGTGTGCAAATTTTCAGCTTGTTCGGAATTTTGTCCGGGTAAAAGTCTTCCACTCCTGGGCTGGGGAAAGTATAACTTTTGAAATTACTATTATTATTATTATTATTATTATTATTATTATTATTATTATTATTATTATTATTATTATTATTATTATTATTATTTTTAAATATTATTATTATTATTATTATTATTATTAGATGTTTTATGTGAATCTACAGACGATCTAAACGGCTGGTGTGAAACAAACATTAGCGGTATCAGTGCATTGCATGTAAACATACGGTCTATCCAAAAACACTGGGACGAGTTGCAGGTTATTCTACATGATAACATACAACAATTTCATGTTGTACTACTTAGTGAAGTAAATTTATTAGAAGAAAATGTATTATTTCATTTAGAAGGGTATAATCGATTTTGTAAATTAAGAACCTTAAAAAGAGGTGGCGGATTAATTTTATATGTAAGTAATAAATTAACGTTTAGGAGAGAAGAAGTTATATTTTGTAATTTTGAGGGTATTTTAGGGCAACTAGTTGTGGGAAACGAAAATGTAACCTTGCTATGCGTTTACAGACCGCCCCAACTATATCACAAAGTCAGATTATATAAACGAAATAGAAACCTACTGGAAAGGAAACAATAACAATACTGTATATATTTGGGGGACATCAACATTAACACACTTGATAACCATGATGATAAAGTTCAACTGTATCAGTCAATGCTAGCAACGAATGGTTTTATCCAATGCATCACAAAACCGACAAGGGAGGAGATAGTACACGACCGGCTTAGTAGTACATGTTTAGATCATATTTACGTTCGAGGTATTGACCTTACTCTCAAATCAGTTGTATATACAACTAAAGTCAGTGATCATTATGTAGTAGCCGTATCGACCGGTATTGAGATAAACAAAAACAATGACGAGCATAAAGTGTTTCCCAAGAAATGCATCGACGAGAAAAAATTATCAGGAATTTTGAAGGGTATTAAATGGGAAGATTTACTTGTAGCTACTAACTGTAGCCAATTATATGATGCAATTTACATTAATTTTACATCGGCTTATGATAAGGCTTCATACACTAGAGATAATAAAGGTAAACAAAGAGTAAGCAAAACGTGGGTGACAAAAGAACTCCTCAAATTAATGAAAGAAAGAGACCATGCGTTTCAAAAATGGAAAAAGTGTCCACAGTTAAGTGTGTTTAAGAATGTGTATAGGAATAATTACAACAAGTTAAGAAATACTGTTAACAAAAAAATACTTGGAAGAAAAAGGCAATATTGTTTTAATCTAATAGAAAGAGATAGAAACAGTATGAGGGACACATGGCAAAACATCAATAGTCTTGTTGGTAAAAAAAAAAAAGCAAAAATCAGTAGAGGAAATTTATAGATAAATACCTCGGTAAACGCGAAACAATACCAAACATAGTAGACGCTTTTCGCAAATACTTTTGTTGACGAAATTGAAAATACAATCCACCGGTGTGACATCCAATGTGTTGATTACGCTACGAGAGAAGATGCGTATGATAGACAGCTCCAATCAATGTACTTCCTCCGGTTAGTGTAGCTAAATTTTAAAAAGATATAATAAATAGTATTTTTTGTTAATATTCCAAAAGGAAAATGAATAATGTAAGATGTAAAGTGAGTTAATGATATATTTTCCACAAAAAAACGAAAGGCACGTATTGAACAGATGCCAGGGACCGAAGTAACAATCAAAATTTATGTTTTAAAAAGTCAAAAGGACAAAAATCTCATCACTGCCTCCTAGTATGAAGAAATGAAAATAAATAGCAAACAATTACGAAAATACGTGTAGGCCAAAATTCCGCCCACCTTGAAACATACAATTTAACATAACACAATAACAATGAAGTTAGAAAGAACAAAAGGTAAAGGAGTTATTCCCATAAAAGGGGTTAAGCAGGATAGCTTAACAATAGGTCGTTGCAGAACTCCACTCGTTTGTCTTCACATGGCGGACCTCACCAAACCGTCAGAACCAGGTGTGAGTATTCAAGACTGGGCCAAGTTTCCACTGAAGAGGAGGAAGCCTCTCGCCCTTTGATGAGCACCATAACTCCAGGCTGGATATTGGCTTGCGTAGACCACCACTTGGGTCGTTGTTGAAGTCGAGAAAGGTACTCCGAGGACCAACGACGCCAGAAGTGCTGAGCTGGTATGTTGGAGCGCTTCCACCTTGAGAGCTGGTTAACCTTGAGGGACATCAAGTCGGGTTCGGGAAACGGCTAACAGGAAGCACCATTTAGGAAATGGCCGGGTGTTAGAACTGATAGATCATTGGGATCGTTGGAAGTGGCAGTCAAGGGACGAGAATTGAGGCAGGCTTCAACTTGTGACCGGATGGTGCACATCTCTTCAAAGTTGAGTGTGGTACTTCCTACAATTCTACGGAGATGGTATTTCATCGACTTGACTCCTGCTTCCCAAAGTCCTCCTTGGTGAGGAGCCTGCAGGTGGATTAAAATGCCAAGTGATACCTTGATCTGCGAGATGTCCCCCCAAATGCCCCTTGATGATTTTTAGTCTTAATGAGCTCGAGGAACTCTCGAAGTTCCCGAGCGGTTTCCCACAAAATTAGTTCCGCAATCGCTGTACATATCGAGCGGCTTGCCACGACGAGAGACAAATCGTTTTAAAGCTGCTATAAAAGCAGGTGTTGAAAGGTCGCTTACTAGCTCCAAGTGGATAGCCTTTGTGGAGAAGCAAATGAAAAGGCGACATCCCCCTTGTAGTTTATACGGCTTCTACCCTTCATATTCCGTAGAAGGAACGGGCCGGCGTAGTCCACACCACAATGTAGAAAAGGACGAGCTGGACGTACTCGTGCTGCTGGAAGTTGACCCATCAATGATTGGAAGTTGCATCTTTTTGCCGATGACACGTTACACATTTTTTAATGTGATATCGAATATGTTTTCTACCCGAATGATCCAGAACCGTTGCTGAAGTATTGTCTGCACCAACTGAGGGCCAGCATAAAGGTTTCTTAGGTGCTCGTGGATCACTATAAATTCTGTGAGCCGGTGACGATGAGGGAGAAAGGGCAGGGTGTTTTTGGTCTTCAGAAACTTGAGCTTTTTGTAGACGGCCCCCCCCACCCTGAGTAAAACCGTTGCCATCGAGAAAGGGGTTAAAGGATAAAGGCGGCTCTTAGGCGGTAACGGTTTTCCCTCCTTGCAAAACACGTATTTCTGTGTCGAATTCTTCCTTTTGTACAATAGTCACCCAACGAAACAGTGCGTTGTTAGTTCAACTGCTGTGAGTGGTTGGAGTAATCGTTTTTGACGCTCAACTCTGCAATTATAAATGAAACGCATGCCCCAAACGCTGTCACACGTTCAAGTGTAGAAAGAGAAGACCACTTGTCTAACAGTGAGGTATCAAGCTTAGTATGTGCACTCATCACGACTGTCTTCTCTTCGGTCTGCAGCGTCTGCTGGTCTAAGGTTCTCCACTGGAGTGTGGTAACACTGTGTCGTGGAGCCATAGAGGACCTGTCCACCATAATGATTGTTGAGCGAAAGCAGAAGGAGTCAAACCACGGGGGGCACAGTCAGAGGGTTGTCACTGCTGATCACATGATGCCAGTGTTTGGAAGGAACAAGTTTTTGGATCTCTGATACCCGATTAGCTACGAATGTTTCCAACGTTTTGGATGCGATGCTAACCAGGCCAGCACAATAGTGGAGTCTGTCCACAACAGGATTTTATCGGGTTAATGCAAAGGGCACTTTGAACTAGAACAACAGCCCTAGCAAGTAATACCGCGCCACAAATTTCCCAAACCCGAGGAATGGAGACCTGTCGTATCGGTGACCCCTTGTTTTCCCAGCCACTAGTTGAACCATGACAGTACCATCTGAGTACATAGTGCGCGGGTTTAGACTACAGCAGCATATGCAGCTTCAGAGGCATCACAGAAGCCTACCAGTTCTGACATTGTTGGCTGGGATGCTTGAATGCATCGATTAATTCTGATGTCTTGTATGAGGGGAAGATCTTCGAAATATTGTCTCCACGCATTGTAGATGTTTTCTGGAAGCTCATCGTCCCATCCAACGCCAATCTCCACAATGATTGAAACAATAGCTTGGCATTTAAAGGTCCGTGAAAGCCATCCCAGGGGGTCAAACACCTTGGCAAGGTCAGATAGTAATTTGCGTTTTGGGGATAACACTCTGGCTAGGGGGTTGGTTTACAGTAAATGAGAACTGATCAGCTGCTGGATGCCACTGAAGTCCCAATGTTTTTACCGATTTATCTTCATCGATGATCAAGGCATGTTAAGTTTCTCGCATTGGTTCCGGAACTGCTTCGATAACTTCTTGGGTATTCGATAACCATTTGCGGGCCCCGAAAACCCCCCTTGTTTGTTAGTTGAATAAGTTCATCCTGAAGCTGACGAGCCTCTCAATGGGATCAGCACCCGTCATCAAGTCGTCGACGTAGAAGTCCCTTATCACAACAGGTGCTGCCTTTGGAAATAACCTTTCTTCATCCCTTGCCAGTTGTTGAAGGCATTTCGTGGCAAGATAAGAAGAACAACCTTCACCATAAGTAACTGTTAAAAAGTCTGAAGTCTTGTATTGGTTCACCTGGCTTCGTTCTCCACACTATTCTTTGATAATCGACATTTTGAGTGATCAACCCCAATTTGTCGATACATTTGGCGATATCGGCTACTAGAGGAATGATGTATTTTCGGAACCGAATCAGTATAGGAAAAGATATCGTCTTGCAGCTTAGGTCCAACCATTAGTTTGTCATTCAAGGATGCACCCGAAAAAGACTTCGCTGAAGCGTCAAATACAACCCTCAACTTTGTGGTTGCACTGCTCTCCTTCATGACTGGATGGTGAGGAATGTAATACACTTCACCAAGGGCTTGGTTTGTTGATTTGAGGACAAACTCCATGGTGACCCATTTACAAGTATTCAGACATGAACTCATCATATTGCTGCCTTTTATCAGGTTGGTATTTCAACCGACGCTCCAGGGAAGCGAGTCGATGGACCGCCTGATTGCGGGATAGCCCAAGCCTCGGGCTGTCTTCCGAAATGGAAGTTCAACTATAAATCTACCAGAATCGTCTCTCCGGTGAGACTTTTTAAAATGCTTTTCACACAGCTTCTCTTCTGGATCAGTAAGTTTGCAGAAAGGTATTTCTTCTAATTCCCCGAATCTACGCAAAGTATTGTCCATGTCCACTGAAAATGGGAGTGTTTTCTATTGGTGACTTAGGACCAGGTGCATTAATGGGACCGAAAGTACCCCTCCAAGTGCTGTTTCCAGTGCTATGGGTGAACCCCAAAGTTTCCTGAACAACGACCAGAGCGCAAAATCAATGGGTAACATCTGCTCCGAGAAGAACATCGATGCCTCCTGGAATGTTGAATGATGGGTCTGCCAAACTTAAACCCTTAAGACGTGACCAATTACCCTCAATCTGACTTGATTTCTCGGAAGAGTTCCTGTAACCTTGGGCAGAACTAAAGCCTCGACGGCAAAGGACTCTTCATTATTGAAAGTTTAAGTAAATTCAATTGTATGACGCCACGACACTTGCCTACGCTAGTGGAGGCCAACCTGAGACACACACCTGAGTCGACTGTGCTCGCAATCCAAGCTTTTTTAACACAGTTTTCTGTAACAAAACTAGCCTCAGATGCTGAATCTAAAAACGCTGTTTAAAGGGCTGCTTACACCTGTATATCCCGCACATTGATTTTTGGCTGTTGAAAGCAACACCATTGACGAAATCGATTCCGTTGAGAAATGGGAGGAGACGGCAGTAGACTCCGTAGACTTGCCTCATCTTGTTGTTCCCTGAGACTGTTTTATTGAAATGCAGCAATGTGTGGTGCGTTTTTGGCACATGCGGCAACTACCCGGGAAATACAGTCTCTAGCAGTATGTTTTGCCCGTAAACAAATTTAAAAAATAATGATTTGCTCTTTACAAATGAAAGACGGTCGTGTTTCGTTGTCGTTAGAAAGTGACGACACTTGTGAAGGAAATGGACTTCCTGCGCACTTGACGCATGATGGAATCCCCCGTTGCTGAGACACACGAGATGTGAAGTCGTCTGCTTCGGGTGCGTTGACTTTGTTACTACTGGGTGAAGGACCCTTGTGATTAAGGGTGGGCCTACCCGCAGCAGCGAGTGCTCGGCACGGTGCTCAATGAAGTCAGTTAACTGTTTGAAAGTTGTCGGCTCTTAGTTGTGAGTGACAGCTCCATTGACGCCGAGATTCACTGTCCATCTTACCAGCGGTGTGGAACACAAGCACAGCGTCCAATGTTCGCAGGTTGACCAAGAACTGCCAAGGACCTGGTACATTCCAAAGTTGTGTCTAAACACTTGCGTAATGCAACAGCTGACTCCTGTTGTAGGACAGACTGGGAGGGAAAATACGCATTAGAAACTCTGTCTACGATTTCCCGCGTATTTTGGTATCGTGACGTCAACATTCCCACGCTTTCGCTGTAATTAGCGCTGGTCACAGAATAGACTGGAGTAAAGCAGCAGCCTCACCTTGTAGGGAACACTTTAAAATATTGCAGTTTCTCAGCTCCAGACAATTGACTGTTGTTTGTGTAAATGCCGCCTCGAAGAGATCTCTGAATGATAGCCAACACTGTAGGCTGCCATCAAACGTCGGCAGCGAAGCTTAGGGAACCTTACTTCACTGGGTCTAGGCCTAGCTTCGGTGGACGTGGTTGTCACAGCGCGACGGATCGTTCCTAGGTCCAATAATCTAATCCCAATGGGCCCCCAACCTTTCAAAAACGTCGTTAATTCAGTCTCATACTGCTCGAATTCGGCTTTCATTTCCGACGCAGCATGACGGCGTGCAGTAGGCTGTGCTTTCTGTAGAAAGTTGATGCACTCGTTTTAGTCCCTTGATGATGAATTGATTCACCGTCTGCACGTTTTGGGGGTTTTTTCAAGACGAGCACATTACATTGAGAACACTTTTCCTTGCTGGGATTTGATCCATTGCAGTAGGAAAAAATGGGGGAAAAACCCGCTTCCAAATTTCATTTTAACTCACATTTTTTCCCCCGTGGCGTTAACAATTCCCAAATAACCCGGTAAAACGTATTACCCGGGCTTTCCGGAGGCCCAAATAAATGTTGTTAATTTTCCCAAGAGGAAATGAATAATGTAAGATGTAAAGGAGTAAAGATATATTTCCACAAAAAACGAAAGGCACGTATTGAACAGATGCCAGGACCGAAGTAACAATAAAAAATTTTATGTTTTAAAGTAAAAGACAGAAATTCATCACCCCTCCTAGTATGAAGAAATGAAAAAAAAATAGCAAAAAATTACGAAAATACGTGTGGGCCCAAACAAGTATGAATGTGAAAACAGGTGGCTTTGAGGAAATTTAGAATGAAAAATTTAAAAATAATTGCAGATAAATAAGTCCGGTAAATGCTTTGTTTAAAATTTGTCTTAAAAAAAGGGAATAACCCCAGAGAGCTAAAAAATTTCAATTATAAGCCCAAATATAAAAAGGGCGATCTTTTTCGACTAAAAAAAAAAAATTAACAGGCCTATTGCAATACTCCCAAGCATTGAAAAAATTTGAAAGATATTTAGTGACTGTTTAAAAAATTATGACAAAATTTAATATAATTAAAAAAAAAAATATGGATTCAAAAAGGAAAAAGCACAGAAGACCTGTTAAGATCGTTCTCTGACATAAAAAAACCCCAAAACTTGATAGTAATTGTCATATAGTAGTATGTTATAGTTTTAAAAAACCCTTTTGATACCCTTGATCACATATATTTAGAGCTTTACAAAAATGGCGTAGAGTACGTTTTAAAACTTTGGTTTAAAAACATTTGTTGATAGGAAGCAAAAAGTAAAAGTAGGGATGTGTTAGTGAAGCAAAATCATGTCGCAGTGGGTCCCACAAGGGAAATTTTTGGGTCCCAAATTTTTAGTTATGCAACGTTAGGGTCAGATTATGTCAAGTGTTTATCTTTTTTTTTGGGGGGGGGACGACGCTGCTTATAGCAATACATAAAAAACGTAAAAACTACAGTAAAATTTTTGCAGGCAGTTTTTTCTAATTCTGAAAGGGAAACCATGAAGAGACTCATTTCAAGCGGAAAAAAAAACGAATTGTGATTTTGCCCCCCTTTTAAACCCGATGGGATGCCAGTTAGAGGTTTTTTGTACGTTTTAATTTTTTGCACGAAACGCTGGAAAAGATTTTTTTTATTTTTTGCCAAGAAAAAAATTTTAGTTACGCCATCCCTATTAGGTTTAAATAGATCGAAGATTTTTGCTGGAATTAAAATAGGGAAAACATGAATAGACTAAGATCTTGTGCTTTCAGTTTTACCCCGAAAAAGATATTTATCATTTAAATACCGTAAAATGGAATATGCTCTAGCGAGCATTTTTATGTACGGTATATCGGCTGGGGTAATGCGTTTTATCGAACTTAAAATTATATATCATTACAAAATAAAATTATAAAAATGATGAATAAAAGAAAAAATCGTTGAGGGGAGAGTGTCTCGTTTTGTATTACTATATGATTTTTTTGCCAGTTAGGAAATTTTTGTTTAATAAGTGTTATTAAAGCTTTTACGTTGAAAAAAAATAAAAATTTTTTTTGCCCCACAAGCCTTCAACTCGACCCAAAAGTGCGGGAATTTACCGTTACCACCCTTTTAACAATAAATTGGGAAGAGACGTTAAGCTACTCTGTCCTTTATTTTTTAAAAAGATTTTTCCAGAAATTAAAAAAATTAGATTCTTTTAGAGATATAAAAAATTTAAATTTAAAACATATTTGCTTCAAAACAATTTTAAGTGAGTGAGGAAATTTGTGGTTAGTGTTTTTTTATATTTTATGTTTTTCAGGTATTATAAAATTTTTTTCATTCTGTTCATTCATAAATTTTTAAATGTCAAACTTTTATAATTACCATTTTATTGTTTAGATCACAGTCGGAATTTTCAATAATCAAATTTCAATTTATTAGGAAGTTTTCAAAAGTGAATAAAACCCTTTATCTTAAAAAAACATAGCCCCAAGATAAGCGCATGCGCATTTTGTGGAAGGGAATGTATGAAATATGTAAGGTTATGGAAGAAATGTACGACAATAAAAAAAAAAAAAATAAAAAAAAAAAAATTATTATTATTATTTATTATTATTATTATATTTATTATTATTATTATTATTATTATTTTTATTTTAATTATTAAATTTTATTTTTATTTTTATTATTTATTATAATAATTATTATTTTTATATTATTTTTTTAATAATATTATTTTTTACACAATTTTTGGTCGGGACTTTCCCCGGTCGATTGTTTTAGGCCTAATTGTTTTGGGGACGTTTCACCCCAAATGGGTTTTTATTTTTGTAAGTTTTAAAATTTAATATCTTGTTTTCGAGGATACCCCAACATTGGGCTGAAAGTCAAAAGCAATTAAAGCAGATCGACGCGGCGAAATGTCCCGCCCAAAAAATTGTGTAAATTATTTATTTTTATTTTTATTATTTTATTATTATTATTATTATTTATTTTATTATTATTATTATATTAATTTTTAAATTTTAAATTATTTATATTATTATTTTTATTATTTTTATTATTATTATTATTATTATTATTTTTATTATTATTATTTTTATCCGACAAATTTAAACAAAAGCGAAATAGATTTAAAGAATTTGAGCGTGAGTCAGGGAAAGAAGGGGTTTAGTATAAACGTGATAAGTGGGTTAAATTTTTCTTGAAAAAATACAGCCGTAAAAAAAATATCAGGTTTTTTAACGTTGAAGAAACTGGGGCCCAAAGGGTGAAGACATAGTTATAAGTTGCTAACAATTAAAGGTGAATTTGTAGTAGTGAATTGAAGTGCTTCCCCGGTTGCCTAACAAAGGGAAAACCGGATTACCCACCAAGATATTAGTGCAATTTGCGTTTAAAAAAAAAGGCGAAGAAAGTATTTTTGAAGCCAGGCGCAAAAAAAAGGAAAAGAGCCGCAAATTTTGGGGAAAAACGCACGCAGAATACGAATTTTAAAATAGGGAGAATCTATCCCCCCTACTCCGTAGTCTGTTTTGGGGAACAAAAAGCAGCGACCCAAGGGAGCCGGATTAAAAGTTCTTGGTGGAAGAGGGAGAAGAATTTGGCGCAAAGAGAAAACCCCCGTCAAGTCATTAAAGAAAAGGACGACAAGACCTAAAACCCTTGCATAAAAAGGGAAAGGAAAATAATCCCGATGGCAAACGGTAGGGGCAAGAAGGAAGAAGTGGGGGAAGTGATTTGGACTGCTGGGTTGAGAAAAAAATCACGGTCATATTTTTGTTACCCCTCAATATAAGGTCTTAAAAAAAAAACCCTGGGATAAAATTTAAATTTTGTACTTAGAAAAACATATGGGGCATTTGAGTGTTAGTATGGTGAAATTTCCATATCTGGGAAGTGTCATTTGAGTTGGGGGGTATCCCCAGTATTTATAATGTTGGGAAAGGGAAGGAGAGGCGGAGGTTTGTTTTTGTTTGGAAATCTAGTATTAACGTTGAGCAGTGCGTGAATAAGTCATGTTGGGTGTATTTACTGTAGGCTCACTTCCTGATAACAGAGTAGTGGATGTACGGCTATTGGCCCCCAAAAATAGCAAGGCGGTTTTTTTTGCGAGTTGGAGTCGTTCGTGGAGGGCAATCACAACAGCAATGTTGTCTATTGGGTGACGTAAAAATTAACCCGTTAGATGAAAGTTTAAGAATAGTACAAGGCGCTAATTGTTTAGTTCTACGGTTTTTGAAGTAATTAATAAACCAACAGGGGGGGAGTGTTTGGAGGATATTTTAAAAACACTTTTATTGATCCATATTTTTTTGAGTAGCTAAGGTAACCTCATCGCAATAGACAACAAAAATATCTGACCATTACTTGACATTTTGGGTTTATTTCGTTTAGGGGAGGCGAGATCACTAAAAAAAAAAAACATTTTTAAAGGGATGTTTTAAAAATAAGAAAAAATATCTGCTAAATAGCTTGCTTCCGTTTAATGGGTGATTATTTAAAGTTGTAGTTGGTGCGATTTTACGAGTTATCTGTCAAAGTTGAATCGTGTTACAGAATGCCCCGTTTACGAAATCTCAAACAAACAAAAGAATTCGGAAGACGTGGATGTCTGAGACCTGGAAAAAATTTAATTTTCCAAAAAGAGATTTATATTTTAAAAAAAGGAAAAAAGTGATTTTTTAACCCCTTTAAAAAAAAAGATTAGGCATGATTATGTTTATTTAGGAAAAAGTAAGTAGACTCATTTAAAGCAAAAACGAAAGTAACAAGAGCCAATTTAAAAAAAAATCGAATAAATTAAAAAGAGTGGCAAACCAAAAAGAAATTCTAGGAAAGAAGAAGAAAAGTTCGGTCGAGAGGTAGTAAATAACCATTAGGGAAAAAACAAAAACTCAGAAGGGAAATTGGGAAAAATTTGCTGATTTTTTTACAAACGAGGTTGAAAATTTGAAAACATTTCTTGGAAATTAAAACTTCAAAAAATATGCACAAACCCACAGATGCAATCATGTATATCCACGTGTAACCCTTGAAAGGTTTTCGACTATAATTTCAGGAATGAAATCTGAAAAACACCTGGTATTGACGGTGTAGATTTAAAAAAAATATGCGACCCCATATCTCGGAATTTCTCCCCCTTTATTTTAATTTTTTATAAAAGAAGGCTTTTTGGGCCATAAACTAAAAATTCATGGAGACCCATATACAAAAAAAAGGGGGCACACACTTTTTTAAAAATTTTAAAACCAAATTTTCGTTGTTTCCCCTATAGAAAAAAAAATGGACGATTTTGCGATCAAATTAAAAAAAATCTTGAAAGTTTAAATCATTATAAAGACAAAAAGGGTTTCAAAAAAGGAAAAAACACTTCCGATTTTGTGCGCTTTTTAAATTTTTAAAACAAAATTTTAAAAGACAACTTCCACGGTTAGCTATGTTTAAGATTTTTGAAAGCGTTTTTTTACTTGAACCCTAGAAACTTTGGAAAGTTTGAAAAAATTGGGAAAACGTGGTAAAATGTTGAACTGGTTTAGAAGCTTCTTTTAAAAATAGGGAAGATTGGTTAAAATAGGGGGTTTACAGCTACGAGAAAGAACTAATACTGGTGTAGGAAGGGGTAATTTGGAAATTTCTTATTTGATCTACGTAAACGAAATTTGTAAAATTTAAGCACGCGTTATACTAAGTTCGCGACGGCTGCTCTAAATTTTTTTTCATAAGATTTTTAAAAGTTTAGAACATGAAAAAACCCAAACGCGATTTTAGGGGCTTGGGGTGTTATGCTCACGATTGTGAATTAACCCTGAAATTTAATTAAAAATAAAAATTTTAAAATTGCTCGCCTTTTAATGATTCACGTTCGGTGCATTCACATAAAAAGTCATCCAATGAGGTTTGCATACTAGTAATAGTGTTGGGGATGTGAATGTGTGAGGATCGGTGTGTTATACTCAGTTATTAGGGTGATAGTAGATAAATATTTTAGTGGAAGCCCACATTGATTCATTGCAAAAAGTTAGAAGTTGCGATTTCAATTATATAAATTAAAATATTTTTGCCTTATACTACCCTTTCGAACTGTTTAACTCCTTGCAAAAATCAAAAATTTTTAGGTTATTTGCATGGGGGAAGCGAGAACATTCATTAAAACCCATTTAAGTTGCAAAATAAAATTTAAACTCATTACCCTGAAAATAAAAAAATCAAGTTTTCTACACATGCTTGTACACATATTTCTTTTTTTTTCCGTTTTTTTTACTGTTCGATTTCGCCTTTTGGTTTTTAAAAATTATTTTAGTGACTCTACAAAAAATTTACGCAATGAGCATCAAATAATACAAGATTGTTTAAAAACTAACTTTTATATTAGAATACGTCAATAAGTTTCGGCCCGAGAAATCTTTAGATCCTTTTGCATACGTTTAATCAATTTTCCAGAGGACATGAAAGATTTGCAATGTATGTGAGGTTAAAAAAAAAACTTAAAATTACTTACTTTGTTCCCTAGATAGGCCCATTTTATTAACTTTTAAAAACATTTTTAATTTTATTTAAATTTAAAAAATATTTTTTTTTACAGTGCGATTTTTGCCATGTAAGAATGTTCTCGCCTTTATATTTTAAATTCAATTTGTATTTTCAGTATTTTAAAGTGTTTTCGTTTGTATAATATTTATTTCAGTTTTTTAAATTTAGCCTAGAACATTATTGTAAAAAAATTAGAATTTAATTAAGTTTTCTGATCCAGTACAATACATTGGGGAGCGTAGCGACGTGCGGGGCGCAGCGAAATTCATTTCATACACTGGAGAAAAAAAACCGGAATGTTTTTTTTTTTTTTTTTTTCTTTTTTTTTTTTTTTGATTTTTTTGGTCGTGAACACGATTCCCGGCTAAACCAACATCCAATTTCAGAAATTTTATGGAGGTCTATAAAATCTTGAACGAAAAAACTGCAGGGGGGAAAAAGTCGAAAAATATTTTTTCAGAAAAATCGAATTTACGATTTTTTTTTTGATTTTTTAAAAAATTCTTTGATTTTAACACCGCAAGCTTTGTCCGATTGTAATAATTTTTTTAACAAACCTTTTTTTAGAATTAAAATATATGTGTGAATTTTTAGCGTTCGAAAAAATAAATTTTTTTTAAAAAACGCAATTTTTGGAATTTTTTTATTTCAAATTTCTTTTTTCTTTAGACCCAATGCTTTATCCATCGTAATGATTTTTACAGAACCTAATTTCATGAATTTATATATCGTGGAAATCTAGCGCAATCGAAAAATTATTTGTTATGAAAATCGAAATAACGATTTTTTTTTTTTTTTTTAAATTAGAATAATTAAAAAAAATTAAAAAAAAAGTTTATTTTTTTTTTTAAATTTAAATTTTAAATTTTTAAAAAAAAAACTAAGTAATGATTTTTTCACAGTACAACAGAAAATCCGCATAACACTTAACAACTCAATGCACCAATTACGCTCATCCAACAACGCGGCGGGACTTAAGCGTTTTCCTAGTATGTTTCATAATCCACAGACAAGCCGCTATGTGGCTTTGTGGACGACGATGTCAAATTGTTTTTTTGTAAAAAAATGCATGTAATATTATTATATAATAATAATAATAATAATAATAATAATAATAATAATAATAAAAAATTATTATTATTATTATTATTATTATTATTATTATTATTATTAATTAACACAATTAACTGGTCGGGACATTTCGCCGCGTCGATTCTGCTTTTATTGCGTTTGACGCATTATATATTATTATTATATATTTTAGTAAGTTTTTAATTTTATTTCTTGTTTTCTGAGGATAGCCCACACAGTTGGGCTGAAACGTCAAACGCAATAAAAGCAGAATCGACGCGGCGAAATGTCCCGACTAGTTAATTGTGTTAATTATTTACCGGGCCGCGAAAGCCTTAAATTTGAAATTATTATTATTATTATTATTATTATTATTATTATTATTATTATTATTATTATTATTATTATTATTATTATTATTACTAGGAAACGCTCAGTTGGACGCGTTGATAAGCGAGCACGTGCTATAGCTACCCACATTGCACATTTCTCTAAATTTTAAAATTTATGACGTTCGCGTTTCCAATATTATTTATTATTGCCAAGGTATTTGGGTAAACCCGTGTGTAAAACTTTACTTTGTGAATGAAATCCACCGCCATCTAGAGGACTTTGACTCCTTGGGAACACTATTTAAACTCTTTGGTGACAAATAATACACTGCTCCCTCGAAAGTATTTTGATTACTTCTAGGTGGCCAGTGCATTAGAACTTCGCGCGTCTTTTCGTTGCCATGGCAAAAGTTACTTTTGTTATAATGTAATTTCCATCTACACTACTTATCAGATCAAAATAAAATTAGCATATTCGTGGGCCGGACGGACATTCTAAATGATTTGGCTATCTCAGATTTTGTCGCCGTTTAGTTTGAAAAAAATAACTTTCGATTAACTTCAATGTAACTTTTTAACTTTTTGAACGATTTTGCCACAAAACTAATGGCATTCAATCGAGAACGAAGCTTGCGGATGGTCAAAATTTCAACTCGATCCGAGCCTCCGTTCAAACGTTATGGCGAGACATACAAACAAAAAAACAAACAAAAAAACAAAAAAAAAAAAAACAGTGACTAATTTTTCCGGCAGAGTCAAATGGAAACGCTCGCTTAATTATTACTAGGAAACGCTCAGTTGGACGCGTTGATAAGCGAGCACGTGCTATAGCTAGACCCACATTGCACATTTTTTTAAATTTTAAAATTCACGACGTTCGCGTTTCCAGTATTATTTATTATTGCCAAGGTATTTAGGTAAACCCGTGTTTAAATCTTTACTTTAAAATCCACCGCCATCTAGAGGACCTTGACTCCTTGGGAAAACTTTTTAAACTCTTTGTTGACAATTAATAGACTGCTTCCTCGTACGTATTTTGATTACTTCTAGGTGGCAGTGCATTAGAAACTTCGCGCGTCTTTTCGTTGCCATGGCAACGTTACTTTTGTTATAATGTAATTTCCATCTACACTACTTATCGAATCAAAATAAAATTAACATATTCGTGACCGGACGGACATTCTAAATGATTTGGCTATCTCAGATTTTGTCGCCGTGAAGTTTGAAAAAAAAACTTTCGATTAACTTTAATGTAACTTTTTAACTTTTTGAACGATTTTGCCACAAAACTAATGGCATTCAATCGAGAACAAAGCTTGCGGATGGTGAAAATTTCAACTCGATCCGAGCCTCCGTTTGAACGTTATCGCGAGACATACAAACAAAAAAAAAAAAAAACAAACAAACAAAAAAAAAAAAAAAAAAAACAAAACCAGTGACTATTTTTTCCGGCAGAGTCAAATGGAAACGCTCGCTTCGCTCGCTTAATTATTATTATTATTATTATTATTATTATTATTATTATTATTATTATTATTATTATTATTATTATTATTCCCGCTTCAGCTTGCGGTGAGTGTGGACGTGTGTTGTGGCAGCTCCGTCTTATCGTTGTACCATAGTGGAAACCAGTTTCGTGATGTCTGCGTGTAGTAAATGTGCAAACGCGTTGCCATCTGATGGTGACTTTGTGGTATGTACTGGCTGTGGAAGTTCTTATCATTACAACTGTTCAGGTCTCAAGAAGTCTACTTGGGTTGCGAAAGGCCAAGACGCTAAACTTCTGTGGCGTTGCGTTACGTGCAGAGGAAAGTCGTCGGGCAATAATACGCCGGTGAGTGATAGTTCTGTGTCATTTGATTTTCGCGACGAAGCAGGAAAAAAGGCAATCATACGTGAACTGCGTGAAGCGTTTCGCGAGGAATTCGAAAAGTTTCAGGAAGAGTTCGGTGCAGAGATCTCTACTCTTAAAAAAAAAAAAAAAAAAACTTACAAAAATATGTTTTTCTATGTGAAGTCTCGTCTTGGCTTATATTTTTGTAAGTTTTTAATTTTATTTCTTGTTTTCTGAAGATAGCCCACACAGTTGGGCTGAAACGTCAAAAGCAATAAAAGCAGATTCGACGCGGCGAAATGTCCCGACCAATTAATTGTGTTTATTATTATTATTATTATTATTATTATTATTATTATTATTATTATTATTATTATTATTATTATTATTATTATTATTATTATTATTATTATTATTATTATTATTATTATATTATATAAAACACCCGTGGGCATGATAAAGGAACTAGACTTGCTAGCCAAAACAAGTTTGTAGTACCATTAACAACGAATAAACATGGTGATCGCTGCTTGCGTTTCATGATACCAAGAGTTTTTAATTCATTGCCACCTGAAATTTTAACGTTAGATAAATATCCTTGATTAAGTTATACCTAAATCATTTTACCTCGAGAACCTTTCTAAAGAACTGCAATGATTTTTGTGAACTTACTCCTTTTAAGATCAATTCGATGTTTATTGTATTTCCTTACGTCTCTGTGTGTACCTTGTCACTTATATTATTGTGTAAAATTGTTAATTTTAGTCATATTGTAGAATGTTTCAACGGCCTTCAGCTATGAGCTTAAACCTAAGTTATTTTGATACATTAATGTGACCCACTGATAAGCCTTCGGGTTTAGTGGGATAATGTATGCTATGTTTGTACTCTTATGTTTTTGCTACGTACAATATTATTATTATTATTATTATTATTATTATTATTATTATTATTATTATTATTATTATTATTATTATTATTATTATTATTATTATTATTATTATTGTAACGAAACGGGCCGCTGGATAGCTCTTAAAAAGCCCCACATGGGTGCCAATGTAACGAAACGCACTCTCTCTCGGGAGATAGTTTTACTCATTCAAATAGCCCCCACTTTGTGTGACAATGTAACGAGACGGGCCGCTCGGGAGATCAATTAAAAAAAATCCCACATGGATATCAATGTAACGAAACGGGCCGGATCTCTCAATGAGAATGGAATTAGAAATATATTCTACCTAATGTGTATGCTGAGATGGTTCTACTAAGCCAAGGAATTTCTATCAATCATACACAAAAACATAGACTCACCAATCCCACCAAAATTGAGAACGCCACTGCTATCCGGACCAAATCCCACTGAAAGGAATTTAGAAAAAATACCACCAGTTAAAAAAAACAGTCATTATAAAATAATGATGTAGACTCGTCTTCATAGATTGGGCTGTATTCTCGGTTTCAAAGCAGATGATTCTCGATATAAGAAATACATAACATGTATCCTACCTAATCAGTACTGATTTCTATCTAGAGAATACATACATTTTCTAATATTATTATTTGTTGTGTCAGATTGACAGCTTTGAAAAATACCCTTGAAGGTAACTTTAGTGATATTAGGCCTAAACAGATCGGCAAATTTTAAATAGGTTGTTAAAAATACTCATCACTCGTCAGCTTTAAGACATCCCCTCCATCCAATATACCGTGGAAGAACAGTCCGGCTTAATCCAATCCACACGCAATGACAATCCAGTCTCGTCGTATTCTTTTGTGATCCGGTCTTGTCCTACCACGACAATATCCTTCTGTAGATCTTCTTGTCTTGAAGTTTTTTTTTATAAATAATCGAACTTTAATTATCTTGATTTATTGTTATAATTCTGTAGCTCACTTAATTAGTTCTCAATGAGTATAAATCGTTCCAATAATTCGAAGAAATGTTCAAATAAACCGGCAAACAGTCATGTAGCACTTTGACAGATGTCCCGGCAATATGTAAACAACGCCATCTTTATTTTTAGTCGCGATCTAATCGATCTATTTTTGATCTGTATTAAAAAACCAATCACAGCTTGATTCGTCATTCCAGTGTGACGTCACGAATTCTCAGCTTGAAAATCATACTAGCGCCATGATTCGCCATTTAAAAAGTTTTTGCAATCTTATTTCCCGGCGATAAAAAAAACGAAGCCTTTATATTTCTAAGGGGGACTTTTAGATATTTATTATGTAGAATAATATTCGTCAAACAGTTCTACGTCTTTTATTACTAGGACCCGTATCCCCGTCCACTCTGTCATAAACTATGACCTATTTTAACTTCACTTTGGTAGGCCTAGTTATGGCCCGCCAAATATCACTCCTTTTATCACAACGATTTACTTTCCATCCGAGATTTTTATTAATTCACACGCAAATTGAAAGATGAATGTCGCCCCAACTCTTTAATCAACGATAGAAATAGCTATCAAAGCTATTCTATACCCGTCACTTGTATAATGATTGCAATATTACTGAATCTAGCTCGCTTCGTTTTACCGTCCTCTCCACTCTATGGCTTAGTAAGCCTAGGCGCTCGATTCTCCGTTATGACAAAAATAAACCATCTTTTACTAGAACTGGCTTTTCTTATTATCGGCAGACGAATCACTTTACCTTTGACTTCACTTTGGCACGTTATTTAACCCGTAATGCCTATCCCAATGTGGGATTTCAGTAAGTTAACACAACTTGAAATTCGATCTTATGATATGCCGAACCTGTCTCGCTTCGTTACCGAAACACATCGCTAATCACACGTAACTTGATTCTCTAGTAATGCTTCTTTATCTATGTCGGCCTCGCGATAGCCCTCGTCGACGATGTAATTCTTTTACTAATAGAATCTCTCCAAACTAGAGAGATTCATCACTGAAATCCCACACCCAAAACTCACTGGGTTTCTCCCGTACAATTCGACGGCAATACTGCCTCTCTCAAGACTCCTACAAGCACTGTCTGTCCTAAAAGATGGCCGGGCAAACGGCGCCCCAATGACCAACTAAACGTCTTCCACCAATCACAGCTCAGCAAACTTGAATTTTATGTACGACATTGACTAACTCTCATGGCGTCAGTGCCTAATGCTCAAGCAATCGTCACAACCCACATAATGAATTTAAATGCCGTAATATACAATAATAAATCTAGAACACTATATTTTTATTTAACAGAGGTAATGCTGAATCAAATCACAAGATGGTTATAGTATTTTAGAATGAAATTTCTTTGTGAATCTGAATAAATTATAGCCCAATCCATAAAAACAAAAATTATTATATCTATATTCTAATTCTCCGACAAAAGAGTTTGATCACTGGTAGACTCATTCCAACAACTAATACCAAAAAGACCTAAGTCCATTCTAAGGAAGGCGTACGGTTACATTATTATTATTATTATTATAATACCCGGTCGTGTTGGTGGCTGAGCGTTTTTGGATAAATAAGTTTATAAATTGTATTTAGAGTCTACCCACTCAGTTGTATAACTGATTTTCAGTGACGTACGTGAACAATGCTATTCGATGAGTTGCTGTGACGCCACCTTGTGTTGCAGGTCGAGCGAGTGTGACGTGGTGCGAGGCGAGTGCACGCAGACCTACGTCCCATACTTGTTCCTGGTGATCCCGCTAGGTCCTGTTACATTAACAGGACAGGATTACGTGCTGGTCGAGAGCGGATGTGTGTGCAAGCCCAAGTATGCGGCGGCAGGCAGCTCGGAACCCAGCGCCTTGTCGGCGATCCCTCAAATATAACTTAAAACTTATTATCTCTTATTTATTCACAGTTATTTAACTTATTTAATTTAAGGCAATGCCAATCATAATTAAGTGGGATTTCCCCTCGCAAAATGTAAAACGTCTCGCTTGTTAATTAATTAAATAAATACCCATGTTTCATCGTGTGTTGGTTACAATAATGATTGATATCGTACATTCCGTCAACACATAAGAAATACATGTGTGGAACCAATCCTCAATTCCTTATAACTAGGCCGCTTCGCAAACGCTTACCCAGTCGCGTTGATGAATGAGCTTTTTTGGTTAACTATTTCTGGTCATGATTACTGTTTTGGCGTCATTGTTAACATGTTTCATTGGAGTACCGAGTACGCTACATGTTATGTGAAGTGAAGACAAGAGCAAGAGTGCTGAGTGATAGTGAAGTCTGAACCAGAACCATGTCTGCAGTGGCACTGGCGTAACTACGGACTACGGAGGAGGGCGAAGAAGGCACAATGTTGTGGCAAGATTTTGTAAACTGACAATAAAACATAAAAGTATCAATGAATTGAATATCAATCAATTGAAAAGAAGTTAGATCATTTTATTTGTTGACGAGAGCCAAGCCAACCATTTTCGTGGTAAAAAGTAAAAATTTAAAACTCAAAATCATAACAAAATTGCTTGGCCAATGGCCATTGAATTTTTAGAGTTCTCGTAATAAACCAAATTCAATAGCCAAGCAATTTTTTTTTTACGATTTTGAGTTCAAAATTTTTACTTTTTACCACGAAAATGGTTGGCTTGGCTCTCGTCAACAAATGAAATGATCTTACTTCTTTTCCATGCGAAATTAGGGAGAAAGAATGAAAAGCTTGGCTCAACTTCTATATCTCACAGCATTCACAGCCGAAGACTTTCGAAGAAAAGCTTGGCTGCCGTTTTTTTTTTTTTTTTTTTTACAAATTTTTGTATTTGTGGGGGATATTACATTTTTTTGCTGTTTTGTTTCCTATCAAGGCGTGAATGATGGACTTTGAATGATTAAATTTGTTAAGTTGAGACATAATTTTTTACTTTTTGGGCCCACTGTCTCCCCAAATTTGCCCCCTTGTGTTTTGGGCGCTAGATATTTATAATGGTTGAGAGCATGTTTAATTTCAAGTTTGTACAAATTACCACGCCTTAGCAATTACGTGTTTTGATTATCATCCAAAATTTAATTTTCTCCGGTCCCTGTTACCCGATTTTGGTTTTGGAAGCAAAAGGCACTGCGTCCGAGGTACATCTAAGTGTGGTCCAAGTTTCAAAGTTCTAAGATGCACCGTTTTCTCTGTAGGCTAAATTAATCTCCGCGGAGAATAAGCTAGCTATAGCTAGCTTAGCCACTAGCCAGCCGGAAGGATTTCAACGATTTTCAGGCACATTTTTTATCACAGAAGGGGTTTATCGGATCTGTTTTTTTTTTGGTAGGTCATGGACCACATATCAGGTCATATACCGAGTTTCATGATTGTAAATCTTTCGGGGCGGCGTGTGCAGATAGCTGAAAAACCTCCAACTCGGCCGCGAGTTCGTCGTCGCCTAAGCAGTCGCATGCGCTTGGCTGCGGGCGACGACCGTCGCCCTAAATACTCTCGTAGAACAAATGAGGAAATCCAATGTCAAGTCAAAGCACATAATCTAATTTTGCAATCACACCAATCATCAGTAACAAAATACAAACAACCGTAACATAAACACCAACGAAAATATTTTTAAAACGTGCCAAAAATTCTTTAGGCTCAGTGTTGAATTCAGGCTTTTCATCCCGATCGGGATATATAATATCTTGGGGGGTTTTAAATAGGGATCAAGTACGGGGGGTTTGGTGGGTTTGCCCCCCAACAATAGCGCCGCAGACGAAAAATTTGGAAATCAGGTTTTTAGAGTGCGTTTGGTTCGTTTTAGAAAAAAGTTGTGGGCTGAATCGAGGCCGTCGCTATACTCACTTCGTTCCCGGCTGAATGCAATACCAAAATAATGTAGTTTTTGTGAGTTGTTGTGTTGTGGACGCTAAAAGTTCCTAGATATCCGCTAGATTTCATCTTCAAACCGCAAGATTCACAAAACGGTCAATTTATCAACGAAAACATAATATATTATATTTTCGAAACAGGGTAAAAATACCGTTTTTTTACTGAGTTTTTTTTAACGGGCCCCCTAAATGGCCTGGGCACACCCGCAGTTGCGGGTCCTGCAGGCGCCTAGTTCCGACAATGGGTAGATGAGCTTGGCCCTTTTTTAGATCTAATTTCTTTTGAGTGTGTAAGGCTTGACTGTATTTTTAAAAGTTTTTGTTATGTGTGTGATCTCATTACTTTTTCAAGTTCCATTGCAAAATGATTTATTATTTAAAATATAATAATTTTATCAAAGTTGATTTAATTTCTATGGTAAAACCTATAAACAATAGGATGGAAAATATATCTAATAGTCCAAAGACTTGCTTTTTGTAAACAATGTAGTCGATCATTGTCAAGTAACTATGGTTACTCGTTGATTATATTCTTGTATAAGGCTTATATTGAAACCTTTATTTGGAAGTCTTCCAGCAAACTTTTTCAACATTTTCTTCCAAAAGACCCTTAACACTATTACCTTAATGCCCATGTAAAATATGAACGTTGTAGCCCCACCAGGTGGGTCAGAATCGCGGGCCGATTAAAACTGACAAATTAGACCGTAGCAGTAGCAGTAGCAGTAGTAGCCGAGTGATTTTGATTTTGGGTCGAGACTTTCTATGCGAAACAGGCATCGATCCTAGAGTGTCTACAGGAGGTTGGACAACTGCAAAGAATCCACTAAAAATCATACCTTTTGACAGACCAAACAAGATTGAGAGTTTCTCGTCAAGTATCGACAGCTGGACAAAAGATACCATCAACAAGATTAAAGGTCCAGCAGAAGCAAAACAACTTGTCGGAAAAGTCATCACGGACTTTTCTACGAAAGGATTGTTTAGAAAACAACCAAGGCTGTTAACTGGCGTCATGCACGAGATATACGTCGGAGATAATACCCCCTTCATAGTCCGGTCGAGGGAAGTAAGTCCGTGCGTTTTTGAGAGGGAACCGATTTTTTATGATTGAAATGTATTACCAGGATGTTATTGATGAAATTTAGCTGGAGAGTCTTTTTTCTAATTCTGGCGTTTGGCCGCCATCTTGGAAAATGTCCGCCAAATTGTGTTTGTCAGATGTATTTTTTTGAATAAATCCAAAATGGTAAGAGATAGACGAAAAGTTTAAATAGCAAAAGTATTCACCATCCAATTTCCTACAGAAAAGTGCTAACCATATTTTTGGAAGGAGCAACGGTGACGTCACAGAAACGTTTTATATCAGTTACTACCAAAAAGTAGCTGTTTTTGTATACACAGCACAGAACAATCGCAGGTAACTGCGTTTTAAACACTTATTTGTATAGAAACTCCTTTTCAATTTTATAAAGAATTCTTCCGTTATAATAAAAAATCATATTAGCATCGAAATTGGTTATTGCATTTACTCGGGATTCGGAATTTCCCAATGATGATATGAATTTTCCACAAAAAAGTCAGGTTTAGAGAAGTAATTCCTTGTGTTTTTGTGAGGGGACCTTTTTTATGATTGAAATATATTACTTGAATGTTAAGAATGAAATTTAGCCTGGGAGTCTTTATTCTAAAATTTTCGTTTGGCCGCCATCTTGGAAAATGTCCGCCAAATCGTTTGTGACAAATGTCAGTGAAAATCCAAAATGGCTGAATATAGACAAAAAGTTTAAGTGGCGAAAATTTGCATCATACGATTGCCTACAAAATAGTGCCAATTATATTTTGGGTATGAGCAACGGTGACGTCACAGAACCATTTTATATTAATTACTAGCAAAAACCAACTGTGTCTGGTCAAGAGAAGTTAGTACGTGCGTTTTGGTGAGGGGACATTTTTTATGATTGAAATGTATTACCAGGATGTTAAGGATGAAATTTAGCCTGGAAGCCTATTTTCTTATTTTGACGTTTGGCCGCCATCTTGGAAAATGTCTGCCGCTATATATAACCAAAACATATCAATATCTTTGTAACTTTAAGGTGAATAATGGAATTTTTTATTGTTATTGAATTTGTCTAAATGTTTAAAACCTCTTTAAAAATATAAGTGTACCAATTTGGCCACCATCTTGAAAATGGCCGCCAATATACAAATTAACGGAAACATATCAATATCAATGTAAGTATGTGGTGAATTTTGGAGCTCAAGGTACCATTTGATTGGTATTGAATTAAGCTTTAAGTTTAAAATCCCCTTAAAGCTATAAGTGTAGCTGTTACTTTACTTTACTTTACTTTACTTTATTGTTGTTGTTTACTTCTCTAAACCTGACTTTTTTGTGGAAAATTCATATAATCATTGGAAAATTCCGAATCCCGAGTAAATGCAATAACCAATTTCGATGCTAATATGATTTTTTATTATGACGGAAGAATTCTTTATAAAATTGAAAAGGAGTTTCTATACAAATAAGTGTTTAAAACGCAGTTACCCGCGATTGTTCTGTGCTGTGTATACAAAAACAGCTACTTTTTGGTAGTAACTGATATAAAACGTTTCTGTGACGTCACCGTTGCTCCTTCCAAAAATATGGTTAGCACTATTTTGAAGGAAATTGGATGGTGAATACTTTTGCTATTTAAACTTTTCGTCTATCTCTTACCATTTTGGATTTATTCAAAAAAAGACATCTGACAAACACAATTTGGCGGACACTTTCCAAGATGGCGGCCAAACGCCAGAATTAGAAAAAAGACTCCCCAGCTAAATTTCATCAATAACATCCTGGTAATACATTTCAAACATAAAAAATCGGTTCCCTCTCAAAAACGCACGGACTTATTCCCTCGACCGGACTATCAGGAGCAAACCTAGACCAATGACACCGGCCAAAAGAAAACTCTTGGATTCAGTAATTGATAAACTTTGGAATAAAGACATCATAGAACCATGCGAGAACAAATGGGCCTCCTGTGCGGGGGCCCGTGCGGGCGGAATGGGAACCTGCTTGTGCGGGCAGGATGGGAACCTGCCCTGGGGGGAGAGAGCTTGCCCGAGTGGGCGGAATGGGAACCTGCTAGTGCGAGGAGGATGGAAACCTGCACATGTGGGCGGAATAGGAACTTGCCCATGTGGGTGGGATGGGAACCTGCCCATGTGGGCAGGATGGGAGCTTGCCCATGTGGGCGGGATGGGAACCTGCCCATGTGGGCGGGATGGGAAATTGCCCGTGCGGGCAGGTAGGGATCTTGCACTTGTGGGCAGAATGGAAGCTTGCCCGTGTGTGCAGGATGGAAAACTGCCCGTGTGGGCGAGAAGGGAACCTGGCCATGTGGGAAGGATGCTAACTTGCACGTGTGGGCAGGATGGGAGCTTTCCCGTGCGGGCGGGATGGGAACTTGCCTATGTGGGCAGAATGGAAACCTGGCCATGTGGGCTTGATGGGAGCTTGCCCATTTAGGCGGGATGGAAACCTGCTCATGTGGGCGGGATAGGAGCTAGCCCATGAAAAGCAGGATGGGAGCTTGCCCGTGCGGGCGGGATGGGAACCTGCCCGTTTGGGCGCGATGGGAACCTGCCCGTGTTGGCGAGATAGGAGCTTGCTCGTATGGGCGGGATGGGAAGCTTGCCCATGTGGGCGGGATCGGAACCTGCCCATATGGGCGGGATGGGAGCTTGCCCGTGCGGGGCGGGATGAGAACCTGCCAATTTGGGCGGAATGGAAGATTGTTTATGGGGGCAGAATGGGTGCTTGCCCGTGTGGGCAGGATGAGAACGTGCTTGTGCGGGCAAGATGGGAGCTTGCCCGTGTGGGCAGGATAAGAAAGTGCTCGTGCGGGCAGAATGGGAACTTATCCGTGTGGACGTGATCGTAACCTGCCCATATGGGCGGGGTGGGAGCTTGCCCATGTGGGCGGGATGGGAACCTGCCCATGTGGGCAGGATGGGAGCTTGCCCGTGTGGGAATGATGGTATCTTGCCCATGTGGTCATGATGGAAATCTGCCCATTTGTGCTAGATTTGAACCTGCCCATTTATGCGGAATGGAAGCTTGCCCATGTGGACGTGATCGGAACCTGCATATATGGGCGGGATTGGAGCTTGCCCGTGAAGGCGGGCTGGGAACCTGCCTTTTTGGGCGGAATGGAAGATTGTCCGTGGGGGCAGGATGTGAGCTTGCCCATGTGGGCGGGATCGAAACCTGCCCATATGGGCGGGATGGGAGCTTGCCCGTGCGGCGGAATAGGAACCTGCCCATGTGGGCGGGATGGGAACCTGCCCATGTGGGCGGGATAGGAGCTTGCCCGTGTGGGCGAGATGGGATGGGAGCTTTCCCATGTAGGCAGGATGGGAACCTGCCGTGCGAGCGGGATGGGAGCTTGCCTATGTCGGCAGGTTGGAAGCTTGCACATGTGGGCGTGATCGGAGCCTGCTTATATGGGCGGGATGGGAGCTTGCCCGTGCGAGTGGAATGGAAACCTGCCCGTGTGGGCAGGATGGGGACCTGCCCATGCGGGCTGGATGGAAACTTGCACGTGCGGGCAGGATGGGTTCGTGCCCGTGTGGGCATGATGGGTTCGTGGCCGTGTGGGCAGAATGGTATCTTGCCCATGTGGGCATGATGGTATCTTGCCCATGTGGGCATGATGGGAATCTGCCCATTTGGGCGGGATAGGAACCTGCCCATTTAGGCGGAATGGAAGCTTACCCGTGCGGGCGGGATGGGAATCTGCCCATGTGGGCAGGATGGGAACCTGCCCGTGCGGCAGGATGGGAGCTTGCCCATGAAGGCGGGCTGGGAACCTGCCGTGCGGGCGGGATGGGAGCCTTGCCCATGTGGCGGGATGGAGCTCCAGTGGGCGTGATCGGAGCCTGCCCATATGGGCGTGATCGGAACCTGCCCATGTGGGCGGGATGAAGGCCCTGCCACATATGGCGCGTGTGGGCGGAAGCATGCCCATGTGGGAGGATGGAACTGCCATGTGGGATGGGACTGCTGTCTGCCCATGTGGGCGGGATGGAGAGCTTGCCCTGTGGGCATGATGGAATCTGCCCATGTGGGCGGATGGGTACTGCCCATGTGGGCGTCATGGGAGTTGCCTGGGCGGGATGAGAGCTTGCCCGTGCGGGCTGATGGGAACCTGCCCATGTGGCAGCTGGGACTTGTATTGTGGCGCGAGGATAGGAGCTTCCATGTAGGCAGGATGGAACTGCCGTGCGGGCATGATGGAACCTGCCATGTGGGCGGAATGGGAGCTGCCCGTGGCAGGATGGACTACCATGTGGGCGGATGGAGCTATCCCGTGGGCGGAAAGGAAGCTTGCCCATGTGGGCGTGATCGGAGCCTGCCCATATGGGCGTGATCGGGACCTGCCCATATGGGCGGGATGATAGCTTGCCCGTGCGAGCGGAATGGGAACCTGACCGTGTGGGCAGGATGAGAGCTTGCCCATGTGGGAGGGATGGGAACCTGCCAGTGTAGGCGCGATGGGAACCTGCTGGATGGGAACCTGCCCATGTGGGCGGGATGGGATAGGAGCTTTCCCATGTAGGCAAGAAGGGAACCTGCCGTGCGGGCATGATTGAACCTGCCCATGTGGGCGGAATGGGAGCTTGCTCGTGCGGCCAGGATGGGAGCTAGCACATGTGGGCGGAATGGAAGCTTGCCCGTGCGGGGGAGGGGATGGGAATCTGCCCATATGGCCGCCATGGAAACCTGCCCATGTGGGCGGGATGGGATGGAAGCTTTCCCATGTAGGCAGGATGGGAACCTGCCGTGCAGGCGGGATGGGAGCTTGCCCATGTGGGCAGGTTGGAAGCTTGCCCGTTTTGGCAGGATGAGAGCTTGCCCGTGCGCGCGTGATGGATACCTGCCCATGTATGCGGGAATGGATGGGAGCTTTCCCATACGGGCGGGACCGGAGCCTGCCCGATTGGGCAGGATGGATGCTTGCACATGTGGGCGGGAAGGGAGCTTGTCCATGTGGGCAGGATGGGAGCTTGCCCGTGCGGGCAGGATGGGAGCTTGCCCATGTGGGCGGAATGAAGCTTGCCCATGTGGGCGTGATTGGAGCCTGCCCATATGGGCGGATGGGAACCTGCCCAGTGTAGGCGCGATGGGAACCTGCTGGAGGGAACCTGCCCATGTGGGCGGGATGGAAGCTTGCCCATTCGGACATGATGGGAAATGCTTGTGCGGGCAGGATGGATTCCTCCAGCGAAAGGATGGAACTTGCCCATGTGCGCGGATGGGAACCTGCCCGTGCGGGCAGGTTGGGAACTTGCCCATGTGGGCAGGATGGGAACCTGCCCATGTGGGCAGGATGGGAGCTTGCCCATGGGGCGGGATGGGAGCTTGCCCATGTGGGCAGGATGGGAGCTTGCCCGTTTGGGCAGGATGAGAGCTTGCCCGTGCGCGCGTGATGGATACCTTCCCAAGTATGCGGGATGGGATGGGAGCTTTCCCATGAAGGCGGGCTGGGAACCTGCCTATTTGGGCGGAATGGAAGATTGTCCGTGGGGGCAGGATGAGAGCTTGCCCATGTGGGCGGGATGGGAACCTGCCCATGTGGGCGGAGATGGGAGTTTCCCATGAGGCAGGATGGGCACCTGCCCATTGGGCGGAATGGAAGCTTGCCCATGTGGGCGGATGGAAGCTTGCCCGTTGGGCAGGATGAGAGCTGCCCGTGCGGCGTGATGGAACCTTCCCAGTATGCGGGATGGATGGAGCTTTCCCATGTGGGCAGAATGGGAGTTTGCCCATACGGGCGGGACCGGAGCTTGCCCGATTTGGCAGGATGGAAGCTTGCACATGTGGGCGTGATCGGAGCCTGCCGATATGGGCGGGATGGGAGCTTGCCCGTGCGAGCAGGATGGGAGCTTGCCCATGTGGGCAGGATGGGAGCTTGCCCGTGCGGGTGAGATGGGAACCGCCATGTAGGCAGGATGAAGCTTGCCCATGTGGGCGGGATGGAAGCTTGCCATGTGGGCATGATGGGAATCTGCCCATGCGGGCGGAATGGGAGCTTGCCGTGCGGCCAGGATGGGAGCTAGCACATGTGGGCGGGATAGGAGCTTGCCCGAGCGGGCGAGATGGGAAACAGCCCATGTAGGCAGGATGAAAGATGCCCAGTGGGCGGGATGGATGGGAGCTTTCCAATGTGGGCGGATGGGAACCTGCCCGTGTGGGCGAAATGGGAGCTTGCCCTGGTAGGGAGGATGAAAGTTGCCCAGTGGGGGGATAGAGGGAGCTTTCCCTGTAGGCAGGATGGGAACTGCCCATTTGGGCGGAATGGAAGCTTTCCCCGGGGGGGGGGGGATGGGAAACTGGCCCCCTTGGGGGCCATGGAAAAAGGCCCATGTGGGCGGGGGGGATGGGAAATTTTTCCCCTGTAGGAGGATGGGAACTGCCTTTCAGGGGGAGGGAGCTTGCCCATGGGGCAGGTTGGAAGTTGCCGTTTGGAGGATGAAGCTTGCCGTGCGCGCCCCCTGAGGATATGCCCCGTATGCGGGAAGGATGGGAGGTTTTTCCCCAGGGTGGGGAGGGATGGAGTGGGCCGTGGGGGGGGGGGTTTCCCGGGGGAAGGAAAACTTTCCCCTGGGGGAAGGGGAACCAGCCATGGGCGGATGAAAAATTGCCATAGGGGGGGGGGATGGGGGGCTTTTCCCAGGGGCGGACGGACCCCCATTGGGCAGGATGGAAGTTTTCCATGGGGCGGGAAGGGAGGGGGGTTTTGGGGTCCCCTTGGGGCAGAAAGGGGGGAAAACTTGCCCGTGGGCGGAATGGGAACCGCCGGGGGGAGGATGAAGTTGCCCTTGGGCGGAATGGGAACCTCCAGGGGGGGCAGGGAAATCGGGGGGAAACCCGCCCATGGGGCGGGGGTGGGGAAACTTTTCCCATGTGGGATGATAGGAATTGCCCAATTTGGGGGGATGGGGAAACCGGCCTGCGGGGGGAAAGGAAGCTTGCCCGTTCGGAATGATGGTTTCTTGCCCCCGTGGGGGAGATGGGAAAACCCGCCATGTAGGGGTGATGGGGTTGCCCCTTTGGGCGGGATGGAGCTTTCTCGTCGGGCAGGAGGGAAAAATGCTTGTGCGGGCAGGAGGATTCCCCCATGCGAATAGGATGGGAAGCTTGCCCCTGTGCGCTGGATGGGAACCTGCCCATGTGGTCGGGATGGAAATGCCCATGTGGCAGGATGAGAGCTTGAACGTGCAAGCGGGATGGGAACCTGCCAATGGGCGGGACGAAAGCTTGCCCGTGCGGGCAGGATGGGAAATCTGTGGGGCGGGATGGAACTGCCCGCGGGCAGGTTGGGAACTTGCCCATGTGGCGGATGGGAGCTTGCCCCTTGGCAGGATGGGAGCTTGCCCATGGGGGCGGAATCGGAGCTTGCCCGTGGGGCGGATGGGAACCTGCCCATGTGGGCAGGGATGGGAGCTTGCCCATGTGGGCGGAGGATGGGCTTGTCCATGTGGCAGGATGGAAACTTGCCCTGCGGGCGGTGGATGGGAGTTCCCATGTGGCAGGGGAACCTGCCCTGCGGGCGGATGGGAGGGCTTGCCCAGTGTGGGCGGGATGGGAGTTTGCCCTGAGGCGGGTGGAACTGCCCTGTGGGCGGAATGAGAAGCTTGCCCATGTGGGCGGATGGTTGCCCTGGGGTGATAGCAGGTGGGGGTTGCATCCAGGGCGGGACCGGAGCCTTGCCCATTGGGCAGGATGGAGCTTGCCCATGTGGGCGGGAAGGGATCTCCATTGGGCAGGATGGAGCTTGCCCATGGGCGGTGGGCGAATTGTGAGGGAACCAGCCACATGTGGCAGGAAAAAGCTTGCGCAGTGTGCCCGTTTGGCGGAAGGAGCTTGCCCATGTGGGGGTTCCAAGTATCGGAGGGCTGCCCATGAGGGCTGATCGGGGCCCTGGTCGGTTGGAGCTTGCGTGGGGGATAGATGCCCTGTGGGCGGAAGGGCCCTGGGGGTGGGTTGCCAAGGTGGGAAGCTTGCCCATGTGGAGGGATGGAACTTGCCGGGTAGGGTTATGGCGCGATGGGAACCTGCTGGATGGGAACCTGCCCATGTGGTCGGGATGGGAACCTGCCCATGTGGGCAGGATGAGAGCTTGGTCGTGCAAGCGGGATGGGAACCTGCCCATGTGGGCGGGACGGGAGCTTGCCCGTGTGGGCAGGATGGAAGCTTGCCCATGTGGGCGGGATGGAACTGCCCTGAGCGCGAGATGGGAACCAGCCCATGTAGGCGGAAGAAGCTTTCCCATGTGGGCGGGATGGAATGGGAGCTTTCCAATGTGGGCAGGATGGGAACCTGCCCGTGTGGGCGGGATGGAAGCTTGCCCATGCGGGCAGGATGGGAGCTTGCCCATTTGGGCGAGATGGGAACCAGCCCATGTAGGCAGGATAAAAGCTTGCCCATGTGGGCGGAATGGAAGCTTGCCCATGTGGGCGTGATCGGAGCCTGCCCATATGGGCGTGATCGGGACCTGCCCATATGGGCGGGATGATAGCTTGCCCGTGCGAGCGGAATGGGAAACCTGACCGTGTGGGCAGGATGAGAGCTTGCCCATGTGGGCGGGATGGGAACCTGCCAGTGTAGGCGCGATGGGAACCTGCTGGATGGGAACCTGCCCATGCGGGCGGGATGGAAGCTTGCCCGTTCGGGCATGATGGTAAAGTGCTTGTGCGGGCAGGATGGGATTCCTCCCATGCGAATTGGATGGAAGCTTGCCCATGTGCGCTGGATGGGAACCTGCCCATGTGGTCGGGATGGGAACCTGCCCATGTGGGCAGGATGAGAGCTTATCCGTGTGGGCGGGATGAGAACCTGCCCGTGCGGGCAGGTTGGGAACTTGCCCATGTGGGCAGGATGGGAACCTGCCCGTGTGGGCAGGATGGAAGCTTGCCCATGTGGGCGGGATCGGAGCTTGCCCGTGCGGGCAGGATGGGAGCTTGCCCCGAGCGGGCGAGATGGAACCAGCCCATGTAGGCAGGATGGGAACCTGCCCATGTGGGCGGGATGGGAACCTGCCAGTAGGCGGATGGGAGCTGCCATGTAGGGTGCATTGAGGAGCTTCCCATGGGGCGGGATGGGATGTGGCTGTTCCCATGAGGGCAGATGGGAACTGCCTGTGGGCGGGATGGAGCTTGCCCGTGGGAGGCGTGGATTTGACCGTGCGGTCAGGATGGAGCTTGCCCGTGGGGGGATGGAACCTGCCCGTGTGGCAGGAGAACTTGCCATGTGGGCGGGATGGGCCCATGGGGCTGTCCCTTGGGCAGGATCGGAACCTACCATTGGGGGAGGATGGAAGCTTGCCCATGTGGGCGGAATGGAAGCTGGCCCATGTGGGCGTGATCGGGCTTGCCCGTTCGGGCATGATGGTATCTTGCACATGTGGCATGATGGGAGCTTGCCCATGTGGGCGTGATGGGAGCTTGCCCATTGGGCAGGATGGGAGCTTGCCCGTGCGGGCAGGTGGGAAAGTGCTTGTGCGGGCAGGGTGGATTTCCTCCCATGCGAATTGGATGGAAGCTTGCCCATGTGCCAGATGGGAACCTGCCCATGTGGGCGGGATGGGAGCCTGCCCATGTGGGCAGGATGGGAGCTGCCCCGAGCGGGCGAGATGGGAACCAGCCCATGTAGGCGTGATGGGAACCTGCCCATGTGGGCGGGATGGAAGTTGCCCATGTAGGCAGGATGGGAGCTTGCCATGGCGGAGGAGCTTGCCCGATGGGCAGGATGGATGCTTGCCCATGTGGGCGGGATGGGATGGGAGCTTTCCCATGTGGGCGGGATGAGAACCTGTTAGTGTAGGCGCGATGGGAACCTGCTGGATGGGAACCTGCCCATGTGGGCGGGATGGAAGCTTGCCCATGTGGGCATGATGGGAATCTGCCCAATTGGGCTGGGATGGGAACCTGCCCATGCGGACGGGATGGAAGCTTGCCCGTGTGGGCGGGATGGGAACCTACCCATGTGTGCGGGATGGGAGCCTGCCCGAGTTGGCGAGCTCGGAACCTGCCCATTTGGGCGGGATGGGAGCTTGCCCATGTAAGCAGGATGGACTTGCCCGTGCGGGCGTGAGGGGAAACCAGCACATAAAAGGCTGGATGAAAGCTTGCCCATGTGAGCGGGATAGGATGGGAGCTTTCCCATGTGGGCAGGATGGGAACCTGCCCATTTGGGCGGGATAATAGCCTTCCCATGTGGGCAAGATGGGCACCTGCCCATGTGGGCGAGATGGGAACCAACCTGTGCGAAAAGGATGGGAGCTTTCCCATGTGGGCAGGATGGGAACCTGCCCGTGTGGGCGGGATAAGAACCTGCCCATGTGGACGGGATGGAAGTTGCCCATGTGGGCAGGATGTTAGCTCGCCCATGTGGGCGGGATCGGAGCTTGCCCGTTTGGGCAGGATTGGGAACCGGCCCGTGTGGGCGGGATGGGAACCCGCTAGGGCGGGCAGGAAGGGAACGTGCCCATGTGGGCGTGATGGGAGCTTGCCCATGGGGGCAGGATGAGAGCTTGCCCGTGCGGGCGGGATGGGAACCTGCCCATGTGGGCGCGATGGGAGCTTTCCCGTGCGAGCGGAATGGGAACCTGCCCGTGTGGTCGCGGGAACCTGTCCGTGTTGGCGAGATGGGAGTTGCTCGTATGGGCGGGATGGGAACCTGCCCATGTGGGCAGAATGGAAACCTGCCCATGTAAGCGTGATAGGTACCTTACCGTGCGGGCAGGATGGAAGCTTGCCCATGTGGGCGGGATGGGATGGGAGCTTTCCCATGTGGGCGCGATGGGAACCTGTCCGTGTTGGCGTGATGGGAGCTTGCTCGTATGGGCGGGATGGGAACCTGCCCATGTGGGCAGAATCGGTACCTGCCCATGTGGGCAGGATGGAAGCTTGCATATGAGGACGGGAGCGTAGTTTGCCCTGTTTGGGCAGTATGGAAGCTTGCACATGTGGGCGTGATCAGAGCCTGCCCATATGGGCAGGATGGGAGCTTGCCTGTGCGGGTTTGATGGGAACCAGCCCATGTAGGCAGGATGAAAGCTTGCCCATGTGGGCGGGATGGGTCGGGAGCTTTCCCATGTGGGCAGAATGGGAACCTGCCCGTGTGGGCGCAATAGGATCTTGCCCGTGCAGGCGGGATGAGAACCTGATCATGTGGGCGGGATGGGATGAGAGCTTTCGCATGTAAGCAAAATGGGAGCTTGTTAATTTGGGCGGGACCGGAACCTGCCCATGTGGGCAGGATGGAGCTTGCCCATGTGGGTAGGATGGGAGCTTGCCATGTGGGTAGGATGGGAGCTTGTCCATGTGGGCAGAATGGGAGCTTGAACATGTGGGCAGGATAAGAGCTTGCCCATGTGGGCGTTATCGGAGCTTGCCCGTTTGGGCAGTATGGAAGCTTGCACATGTAGGCGTGATCGAAGCCTGTCCATTTGGGCGGGATGGGAACCTGCCCATGTGGGCGGGATAGGATGGGAGCTTTCCCATGTGGGCAGGATGGGAACCTGCCCATTTGGGCAGTTTGGAAGCTTGTCCATGTGGGCAGGATGGAAGATTGCTTATGTGGGCAGGATGGGAACTTGCCCATGTGCGCGGGATGGAAGCTTGCCCGTGCGGGCAATATGGGAACGTGCCCGTGTGGGCATGATGGTATCTTGCCCATGTGGGCATGATGGTAAACTGCCCATTTGGGCGGGATGGGAAACTGCCCATTTTGGCGGAATGGAAGTGGCCCTTGTGGGCAGGATGGGAGCTTGCCCATGTGGGCGGGATCGGAGCTTGCCCGTTTGGGCAGGATGGAAGCTTGCCCATGTGGGCGGGATCGGAGCTTGCCCGTTTGGGCGGGATGGAAGCTTGCACGTGCGAGCGGAACGGGAACCTGCCCATGTGGGCGGGATGGAAGCTTGCCCGTGCGGGCAGGATAAGAACGTGCCCGTGTGTTCATAATAGTATCTTGCCCATGTGGGCATGATGGGAATCTGCCCATTTGGGCGGGATGGGAACCTGCTAGTGCGGGCAGGAAAGGAACTTGCCCGCATGGGCATGATGGGAACCTGCCCATGTGGGCGTGATGAGAGCTTGCCCGTGCCGGCAGGATAGGAGCTTGCACATGTGGGCGTGATCGGAGCCTGCCCATATGGGCGGGATGGGAGCTTTCCCGTGCGAGCGGAATGGGAACCTGCCCATGTGGGCGCGATGGGAACCTGTCCGTGTTGGCGAGATAAGAGCTTGCCCGTGCGGGCGGGATGGGAACTTGCCCGTGTGGGCGGATGGGAACCTGCCTGTGTGGGCAGGATGGGAGCATGCCCATTTGGGCAGTATGGAAGCTTGCCCATGTTGGCAGGATGGCAGCTTGCCTAAGTGGGCGTAATCGGAGCCTGCCCATATGGGTGTGATCGGAACCTGCCCATATGGGCGGGATGGGAGCTTGCCCGTGCGAGCCGAATGGGAACCTGCCCGTGTGGGCAGGATGGGTGGTTGCCCAAGTGGGCGGGATGGGAACCTGCCAGTGTGGGCGCGATGGGAACATGCTGGATGGGAACCTGCCCTAGTGTGCGGGATGGAAGCTTGCCCGTGCGGGCAATATGGGAACGTGCCCGTGTGGGCATGAAGGTATCTTGCCCATGTGGGCATGATGGTAATCTGCCCATTTGGGTGAATGGGAACCTGCCCATTTGGGCGGGATGGGAACCTGCTCATGTGGGCAGAATAGGAGCTTGCTCATGTGGGCGGGATCGGAGCATGCCCATTTGGGCGTGCAGGAAACCTGCTCATGTGGGCGGAATGGGAGCATGCCCTTGCGAGCGGAAAGGGGACCTGCCCGTGTGGGCGCGATAGGAACCTGCCTGTGTTAGCGTGATGGGAGCTTGCTCGTATGTCCGGGATAGGAACCTGCCCATGTGGGCAGAATGGAAACCTGCCCATGTGGGCGTATTGCGTACCTACCCGTGCGGGCAGGATGGGAGCTTGCCCATGTGGGCAGGATGGGAGCTTGCCCATGTGGGCAGGATGAGAGCTTGCCCGAACGGGCGGGATGGGAACCTGCTCATGTGGGCAGAATGGGAGATCGCCTATGTGGGCGGGATGGGAACCTGCCCGTGCGGGCGCGATGGGAACCAGCACATGTAGGCTGGATGAAAGCTTGCCCATTTGGGCGGGATAGGATGGGAGATTTCCCATGTGGGCAGGATGGGAACCTGCCCATTTGGGCAGTATGGAAGCTTGTCCATGTGGGCAGGATGGAACCTTGCCCATGTGGGATGGATCGGAGCTTGCTCATTTGGGCAGTATGGAAGCTTGCCCATGTGGGCAGGATTCAAGCCATCCCATATGTGCGTGATCCGAACCTGCCCATATGGGCGGGATGGGAGTTTGCTCGTGCGAGCGGAATGGGAACCTGCCCGTGTGGGCATGATAGTATCTTGCCCATGTGGGCATGATGGGAGTCTGCATATTTGGGCGGGATGGGAACCTGCCCATGTGGGCGTGATCGGAACCTGCCCATGTAGGCGGGATGGAAGCTTGCCCATGGGAACAGGATGAGAGCTTGCCCGTGCGGACGGGATGGAAGTTTGCTTATGTGGGCGGACTGGGAACCTGCTTATGTGGGCAGAATGGAAACCTGCCCATGTGGGCGTGATTGGTACCTACCCGTGTGGAAGCATGCCCATGTGGGCGGGATGGGAGCTTGCCCTTGTGGGCAGGATGGGAGCTTGCCCGTGCGGGCGAGATGGGAACCAGCCCATGTAGGCAGGATGAAAGCTTGCCCATGTGGGCGGGATTGGATGAGAGCTTTCCCATGTGGGCAGGATCGGAACCTGCCCATGTGGGCAGGATGGAAGCTTGCCCATGTGGGCAGGATAAGAACGTGCCCGTGTGTTCATAATAGTATCTTGCCCATGTGGGCATGATGGGAATCTGCCCATTTGGGCGGGATGGGAACCTGCCCATTTAGGCGGGATGGTAGCTTGCCCATGTGGGCAGGATGGGAACTGGCCCGTGTGGGCGGGATGGGAACCTGCTAGTGCGGGCAGGAAAGGAACTTGCCCGCATGGGCATGATGGGAACCTGCCCATGTGGGCGTGATGAGAGCTTGCCCGTGCCGGCAGGATAGGAGCTTGCACATGTGGGCGTGATCGGAGCCTGCCCATATGGGCGGGATGGGAGCTTTCCCGTGCGAGCGGAATGGGAACCTGCCCATGTGGGCGCGATGGGAACCTGTCCGTGTTGGCGAGATGGGAACCTGCCGTATGGGCGGAATGGGAACCTGCTTGTGCGGGCAGGATGGGAGCTTGCCCATGTGGGCGTGATGGGAGCTTGCCCATGGGGGCGGGATAAGAGCTTGCCCGTGCGGGCGGGATGGGAACTTGCCCGTGTGGGCGCGATGGGAACCTGTCCGTGTTGGCGAGATGTGAGCTTGCTCGTATGGGCGGGAGGGGAACCTGCCTATGTGGGCAGAATGGAAACCTGCCCATGTGGGCGGGATGGGAGCTTGCCCATGTGGGCGGGATGGAGCTTGCCCATGTGGGCAGGATTCAAGCCATCCCATATGGGCGTGATCGGAATCGCCCATATGGGCGGGATGGGAGTTTGCTCGTGCGAGCGGAATGGGAACCTGCCCGTGTGGGCATGATAGTATCTTGCCCATGTGGGCATGATGGGAGTCTGCATATTTGGGCGGGATGGGAACCTGCCCATTAAGGCGGAACGGAAGCTTACCCATGTGGGCGGGATCGGAACTTGCCCATGTGGGCAGGATGGGAGCTTGCCCATGTGGGCGGGATCGGAGCTTACCCATGTGGGCAGGATGGGAGCTTGCCCGCATGGGTATGATGGGAACCTGCCCATGTGGGCGTCATGGAATCTTGCCCATGGGAACAGGATGAGAGCTTGCCCGTGCGGACGGGATGGAAGTTTGCTTATGTGGGCGGACTGGGAACCTGCCATTGGGCGGGAGGGAGCTTTCCCGTTGCGGGTGGGATGGAAACTGTCGTGTTGGCGAGATTGGAGCTTGTCGAGGAGGCCGGGATGAAAACCTGCCCATGTGGCGTGATTGGTACCTAACGTGTTGGAAGCATGACCATGTGGGCGGGAAGGGAGCTTGCCCTTGTGGGCAGGATGGGAGCTGTGCCGTCGGCGAGATGGGAACCAGCCCATGAAGGCAGGATGAAAGCTTGCCCATAGTGGGCGGGATGGGATGGGAGCTTTCCATGCTGGCGGATGGAACCTGCCCTCGTGGGCGGAAATGGGAGCATGACTGTGCGGGCAGAATCGGGAACCTGCACATGTGGGCAGGATGGAAGCTTGCCCATGTGACGGGATCGGAGCTTGCCCCATTGTGCAGTATGGAAGCTTGCCATGTGCGCAAGGTTGGAAGCTTGGACCATGGGGCGGGTTTGAAAGCTTTACCATGTGGCGTGATCGGAGCCTGCCAATACATGGGCGGATGGGACCGCGCCCGCTGCGAGCGGAACGGAACCTGCCCGTGTGGGCAGGATGGAGTGCCCATGTGGGCGGGAATGTGAACCTACATGCTCATGTGGGCCGGTGATAGGAGTTTGACTATGATGGGCAGATGGGACCTGCTGGATGGGAAACCTGCCCATTTGGGCGGGATGTAAGTTGCCCGTGCGGGCAGGATAAGAACGTGCCCGGTGTTCATAAGAGTATCTTGCCCATGTGGGGCATGATGGGAATCCTCGCCATTGCGGCGGGATGGAACATAGCCATTTAGGCGAAATGGGAACTTGCTCGTGCGGGCTGGATGGAAAAGTGCGTGCGGGCCGAATGGAACCTGCCTGTAGTGGGCGGGATGGTAGCTTGCCCATTGTGGGCAGGATGGGAAGCTGGCCGTGTGCGGCGGGCTGGGAAACCGCTAGTCGGGCAGGAAAGGAACTTGCCCGCATGGGCAGGATGGGAGCTTGCACATGTGGGCGTGATCGGAGCATGCCCATATGGGTGGAGATGGAGCTTTCCGTGCGAGCGGAATGGGAACCTGCAGTAGTGGTTCGCGATGGAACCTGTTTGTGTTTTCGTGATGGGAGATTGCTCGTTATGGCGGGATAGGAACCTGCCCATGTGGCAGAATGGAAACCTGCCCATGTGGGCTTCGTGATGGGTACCTACCCGTACGGGGCAGGATGGAAGATTGCCCATGTGGGCGGGACGGGAGCTTGCCCCGTGGGGCAGATGGGAACCAGCCCATGTGGGGCAGGATGGAATCTTGCCCTGTGGGCGGGACCGCAGCTTGCCCGATTTGGCAGTATGGAAGCTTGCCCATGTGGGCGTGATCGAAGCCTGCCCATTGGGCATGACGGGAATCTGACAATTTGTGCGGGGATTGGGAGCTTGCCGTGCGAGCGGAATTGAAACGTGCCCGTGTGGCCATGGATGGTATCTTGCCCATTTGGTTAGTATGGAAGCTTGCCCATGTGGGCGGGATTGGAACCTGCCCATGTGGGCGTGATGAGAGCTTGCCCTTGTGGGCGGGATCGGAGCTTGCCCATTTGGGTGAGATGGCAGCTTGCTAGTGCGGGCAGGATGGAAAACTTATCCGTGTGGGGCGGATGGGAACCTGGCCCATAGTGGGTCGGAATGAGAGCTTTCCCGGCGGGCGGGATGGGAACTGCCCGTGTGGGCGCGATGGGAAACTGTCCGTGTTGGCGAGATGGGAGCTTGCTCGTATGGGCGGCGAGGGGAACCTGCCTATGTGGGCAGAATGAAACTGCCCATTGAGGGCGTGGATGGTTACTACCCGTGCGGGCAGGATGGAAGCTTGCCCATGTGGGCGGGATGGGATGGCGCGTTCCCATGTGAGGCAGGATAGGAACTGCCCCGTGCTGGGCGGAATGGAGCTTGCCCCGGCGTGGCAGGATTCGGAACGCCATGGCGAGCAGGATGGAAGAAGCTGCCCATGTGGGCGGGATGGGAGCTTGCCCATGTGGTCGGGTACGAGCTTGCCATGTGGGCAGGAGGAAGCTTGCCATATGGGATGGATCGGAGCTTGCTCATTGGGCAGTATGGAAGCTGCCCATTCGTTGGCGCATGAAAGCTTGCCCATGTGGGCAGGATTCAAGCATCATATATGGGCGTGATTCGGAATCGCCCTAGGGCGGGATGCGGAGTTTGCTCGTGCGAGCGGAATGGGAACCTGCCCGTGTGCATGATACTATCTTGCACATGTGGGCGTGCATGATGAGAGTCTGCATATTTGGCGGGATGGGAACCCTGCCCATTTAGGCGGACGGAAGCTTACCAATGTGGGCGGGATCGGAACTTGCATGTGGCAGGATGGGAGCTTGCCCATGTGGGCGTGATGGGAGCTTGCCCATAGGGCATGATGGAACCTGCCAATATGGGCGGGATGTGAACCTGTCCGTGTTGGCGAGATGGGGAACCTGCCCGTGTGGGCGGAATGGGAACCTGCTTGTGCGGGCAAGGATGGGAACCTGCCCTGTGGGCGTGATGGGGAGCTTGCCCCATGGGGGCGGGATAAGAGCTTGCCCTTGCGGGCGGATGGGAAACTTGCCCGTTGGGCGCGATGGTGAACCTGTCCGTGTTGGCGAGATGTGACTTGCTCGTATTGGCGGGAGGGGAAAAAACCTGCCTATGATCGTGGGCAGAATGGAACCTGCCCATGTTGGCGTGATGGTACCTGACCCGTGCGGGCAGGATGGAAGCTTGTTTCTGTGGGCGGGATGGGGATGGGAGCTTTCCATGTTGGCAGATGGGAACCCTGCCGTGTGGGCGATGGGAGCTTGCCCGTGGCGGGCAGGATCGGAACCTGCCCAATGGCGAGCAGGATGGAAGCTTGCCCATGTGGCGGGATGGGAGCTTGCCCATGTGGGCGGGATGCGAGCTTTACGCCTGTGGGCAGGAATGAAACTGCCCATATGGGTTGATCGGAGCTTGCTCATTGGGCAGTATGGAAGCTTGCCCATAGTTGGCAGCATTGAAAACTTGCCCAGTGTGGGAGGATTCAAGCCTCCATATGGGCGTGATCGTGGAATCGCCCAATATGGGCTGGATGGGATTTTGTCTCGTGCGAGCGGATTGGGAACCTGGCCCGTGTGGGCATGATAGTAAATCTTGCCATGTGGGCATGATTGGGAGTCGTGCAATATTTGGGCGGGATGGGAACCTGCCATTAAAGGCCGGAACGGAAGCTTACCCATGTGGGCGGGAATCGGAACATTGCCATGTGGGCAGGAGGGAGCTTGCCCCTGTGGGGGCGGGATCGGGCTTACCATGGGCAGGATGGAAGCTTGCCCATGTGGGCGTGATCGGAGCCTGCCCATATGGGCGTGATCGGAACCTGCCCATGTAAGCGGGCTGGGAGCTTTCCCGCATGGGTATGATGGGAACCTGCCCATGTCGGCAGAATGGAAACCTGCCCATGTGGGCGTGATTGGTACCTACCCGTGTAGAAGCATGCCCATGTGGGCGGGAAGGGAGTCTTTGCCTTGTGGGCAGGATGGGAGCTTGCCCGTGCGGGCGAGATGGGAACCAGCCCATAAGGCAGGATGAAGCTTGCCCTATGTGAACGGGAATGGGATGGAGCTTTCCCATGTAGGCAGGTGGGAACCTGCCCGTGTTGGCGGAAATGGGAGCTTGCCCGTGCTTGGCAGGATCGGAACCTGCCCATGTGGGCAGGATGGAAGCTTGCCATTGGGCGGGATCGCAGCTTGCCCATTTGGGCAGTATTGAACTTGCCCATGTGGGCGTGCATCGAACCTGCCCATATGTGCGGGTTGGGAGCTTGCCCTGCGAGCGGAAGTGAAACGTGCCCGGGTGCCGATGATGGTATATCTTTGCCCATGTGTGGGCATACGGAATCTGACAATTTGGGCGGGGATGGGAACATGCCCGTTCGAGGGGATGGGAACCTGCCCATGTGGCAATGGAAAACCTGCCTTTGGGCAGGATGGAAACCTGCCCATGGGTGGCGAGATGGAGCATGCCCGTGTTGGCGTGATGGGAACGTGCCTTTGTGGGGCAGGATGGGAGCTTGCCCATTTGTTAAGTTATGGAAGCTTGCCCATGTGGGCGGGATTGGAACCTGCCCATGTGGGCGTGATGAGAGCTTGCCCTTGTGGGCGGGATCGGAGCTTGCCCATTTGGGTGAGATGGCAGCTTGCTAGTGCGGGCAGGATGGAAACTTATCCGTGTGGGCGGGATGGGAACCTGCCCATGTGGGCGGGAAGGAAGCTTGCCCGTGCGGGCAGGATGGGAGCTTGCACATGTGGGCGTGATCGGAGCCTGCCCATATGGGCGGGATGGGAACCTGTACGTGTTTTCGTGATGGGAGCTTGCTCGTATGGGCGGGATGGGAACCTGCCCATGTGGGCAGAATGGAAACCTGCCCATGTGGGCGGGGATGGTCCCTTCCCGTGCGGGCCAGGTGTAAGCTTGCCATGTGGGCGGGATGGATGCTTGCCCATGTGGCGTGTTCCGAGCTGGCCCATATGGGCTTGATCGAACCTGCCCATATGGGCGAGATGGAGCTTGCCCGTGCGAGCGGAATGGGAACCTGCCCGTGTGGGCGGGATGGGAGATTGTCCATGTGGGCAGGATGGGAACCTGCCAGTGTGGGCGCGATGGGTACCTGCTGGATGGAAACGTGCCCGTGTGGGCATGATGGTATCTTGCCCATGTGGGCATGACGGGAATCTGACAATTTGGGCGGGATGGGAACCTGCCCATTTTGCCGGAATGGAAGTTTACCCGTGCGGGCAGGATGGGAGCTTGCCCGTGGGGGCGAGATGGGAACCAGCCCATGTAGGCAGGATGAAAGCATTGCCCATAGTGGGCGGGATGGGATTGGAAGCTTGCCCCATCGTGGGCGGGATGGATGGAAGCTTGCCCATGTGGGCGTGATCGGAGCCTGCCCATATAGGCATGTTCGGAACCTGCCCATATGTGCGGGATGGGAGCTTGCCCATGTAGGCGGGCTGGGAACCTGCCTATTTGGGCGGAATGGAAGATTGTCCGTGGGGGCAGGATCGGTAATTGCCATGTTGGCAGGAATGAAGCTTGCCCATATGGGCATGATGGAACCCTCCCGTGCGAAACGATGGGAGCCTTGCCCATGTGCGCGGGATAGAAGCTTGCCCATGTGGGCAGGATGGGAGCTGACCATTGCGGCGGATGAGAAACTGCCCATGTGGCGGGATGGGGAACCTGCCCGTGCGGGTCAGAATAGGAAACTTGCCCATGTGGCCAGGAATGGGAGCTTGCCCATGTGGGCGGGATGGGATGGGAGCTTACCCATGTAGGCAGATGGGAACCTGCCCGTTGTGGCCGGGATGGAATCTTGCCCTGGGGAGGGATGAGAGCTTGCTTGTGCGGAGGGGATGGGAACCTGCCCATGTGGGCCTAATGGGAGCTTGCCCATGGGGGAGGGATGAGAGCTTGCTTGTGCGGAGGGGATGGGAACCTGCCCATGTGGGCGGGATTGAAACCTGCCCAGGTGGGCAGAATGGAAACCTGCCCATGTAAGCGTGATGTAGGCGGGATTGAAGCTTGCCCGCATGGGCATGATGGGAACTTGCCCATGTGGGCAGGATGGGAGCTTGCCCATGGGGGCAGGATGGGAGCTTGCCCATGTAAGCGTGATGTGGGCGTGATGGGAGCTTGCCCATGTAAGCGTGATGTGGGCGTGATGGGAGCTTGCTCGTATGGGCTGGATGGGAACCTGCCCATGTGGGCAGAATGGAAACCTGGCCATGTGGGCAGAATGGAAACCTGCCCATGTAAGCGTGATGTAGGCGGGATTGAAGCTTGCCCGCATGGGCATGATGGGAACTTGCCCATGTGGGCGTGATGGGAGCTTGCCCATGGGGGCGTGATGTGGGCGTAGATGGAGCTTGCCCATAGTAAGCGTGATGTGGGCGTGATGGAGCTTGCCCATGTAAGCGTGGGGATGTGGGCAGATGAGACTTGGCCCAATGAAGCGTGAATGGGCAGGATGGAGCTTGCCCATGGGGGCAGGATGGGAGCTTGCCCTGTGGCGTGATGGTTGGCGTGATGGAGCTTGCCCATGGGTGTCAGGATGGAACTTGCCCATGTAGCGTGATGTGGGCAGGATGGGAGCTTGCCCATGTAAGCGTGATGTGGGCAGGATGGGAGCTTGCCCATGTAAGCGTGATGTGGGCAGGATGGGAGCTTGCCCATGGGGGCAGGATGGGAGCTTGCCCATGGGGGCAGGATGGGAGCTTGCCCATGTTAGCGTGATGTGGGCGTGATGCCCATGTAAGCTGATGGGGCAGGATGGGAGCTTGCCCATGTAAGCGTGATGTGGGCAGGATGGGAGCTTGCCCATGTAAGCGTGATGTGGGCGTGATGGGAGCTTGCCCATGGGGGCAGGATGGGAGCTTGCCCATGTAAGCGTGATGTGGGCAGGATGGATCTTGCCATGGAGGCTAGGATGGAGCTTGCCATGTATCGTTGAGTTGGGCAGTATGGAAGCTTGTCCATGTGGGCAGGTATAACCTTGCACATGGGGGCGTAACGGAGCCATGCCCATTTGGAAGGATGGCAACATGCCCGTGCTGGTGGGTGGTAGCTTGCCTAGGTGGGCGGGATCGAGCTTGCCCATTTGGGCAGTATGGAGGCTTGTCCATGTGGGCAGGCTGGGCGCTTGCCTCATGTGGGCAGGATGGAGCTTTCCCATTGTGGGCAGGATGGAAGCTTGCCCTGTGGGCAGGATGGAAGCTTCCCATGTGGGCGGGATGGCGAGCTTGCCATGTGGGCAGGATGGAAGCTTGCCCTGTGGGCTGGTCGGAGCTTTGCTCATTTGGGCTGTATGGAAGCTTGCCCATAGTGGGCTGGATTCAAAGCCATCCCATATGTTGCGTGATCCGAACCTGGCCAATATGGGCGGGATGGGATTTTGCTCGTTTTCGAGCGGAATGGGAACCTGCCGTGTGGGCATGATAGTAATCTTGCCCATAGTGTGCATGATGGAGTCCTTTCATATTTGGGCGTGATGGGAACCTGCCCATTTAGGCGGAACGGAACTTACTCCCCATGTAGGGGCGGGTCGGATAACATGCCCCATGTGGGCAGGATTGGAAGCTTGCCCATTGGGCGGGATCCGAGCTTACCCATGGTGTTGCAGGATGGACGCTTGCCGCAGGTGGGCGTGATCGGAGCCTGCCCTAATGGGCTTGATCGGGAACCCTGCCATGTAGGCGGCTGGGATGGCGTTCCCGCATGGTATGATGGAAACCTGCCCATGTTGCGTCATGGAATCTTTCTTGCCCTGGGAAAGGATGAGAGCGTTGCCCCGTGCGTACGGATGGAAGTTTGCTTATGTGGGCGGACTGGGAACCTGCTTATGTGGGCAAATGGAAACCTGCCCATCGTGGGCGTGAATTGGTACTACCCGTGTGGAAGCATTGCACTGTGGGCGCGAAGGAGCTGCCCTTGTTGGCAGGATGGGAGCTTGCCCGTGCGGGGCGAGAGGGGAACCAGCCCATGTAGAGCAGAATGAAAGCTTGCCCTTGTGGTCGGGATGAAAGCTTTCCCATGTGGGCGTGATCGGAACCTGCCCATATGGGCGGGATGGGAGCTTGCCCGTGCGAGCGGAACGGGAACCTGCCCATGTGGGCGGGATGGAAGCTTGCCCGTGCGGGCAGGATAAGAACGTGCCCAGGTGTTCAATAATAGTAATCTTGCTCCATAGTGGGCATGCTGGGAAATCTGCCCATTTGGGCGGGATGGGACCTGCCCATTTTAGGCGGGATGGTACTTGCCCATGTGGGCAGGATGGGAACTGGCCCTGGGGCGGGATGGGAACCTGCTAGGCGGGCAGGAAGGAACTGCCCGCATGGGCATGATGGGAACCTGCCCATTGTGGGGCGCGTGATTAGGCTTTTGCCCGTGCCGGAGGATAGGAGCTTGCCATGTGGGCGTGATCGGAGCCTGCCCATATGGGCGGGATGGGAGCTTTTCCCGTGCAGCGGAATGGGAACCTGCCCATGTTGGGCGCGATGGGAACCTGTCCGGTTGCGAGATGGGAACCTGCCCGTCTGGGGCGGATGGAACCTGCTTGTGGCGGGCAAGATGGGAACCTGCCCATGTGGGTGTCATGGGAGCTTGCCCATGGGGGCGGGATGAGAGCTTGGCCCGTGCGGCGGGATGGGAACTTGCCCGTGTGGGCGCGATGGGGAACCTGTCCTTGGTTGGCGAGATGTGAGGCTTTGCTTCGTATGGGCTGGAGGGGGAAGCTGCCTATGTGGCAGAATGGAAAACCTGCCCATGGGGGCCGTGATTGGGTACCTACACGTGTCGGGCATGAATGGAAAGCTTGTTCATGTGTGCGGATGGGATGGGAGCTTTCCATGTGGGCCTGATGGAACCTGCCCGTGTGGGCGGAATGGGAGCTTGCCCGTGCAAGCAGGATCGGAACCTGCCATGGCGAGCAGGATGGAAGCTTGGCCCATGTGGGCGTGGATGGGAGCCTTGCCCTATGTGGCGGGGCTGCGAGCTTTCCATGTGGGCAGGATGAAGTTGCCCATATGGGATGGATCGGAGCTTGCTCATTTGGGCAGTATGGAAGCTCGCGCCATTGTTTGGCAGCATGAAGCTTGCCCATTTGGGCAGGAATTCAAGCCATCCATATGGGCGTTGATCGGAAAATCGCCCATATTGGACGGGATGGGAGTTTGACCAATCGTGCGAGCGGAATGGGAACCTGCCCGTGTGGGGCATGATAGTATCTTGCCTCATGTGGGCTGATGGGGGGAGTCTGCATATTTGGGCGGGATGGGAACCTAGCCCATTAAGGCGGAACGTGAAGCTTCCCCATGTGGGACGGGATCGGAACTTTCCCATGTGGGCAGGATGGGAGCTTGCCCATGGGGCAGGATGGGAGCTTGCCCATGTGGGCGTGATCGGAGCCTGCCCATATGGGCGTGATCGGAACCTGCCCATGTAAGCGGGCTGGGAGCTTTCCCGCATGGGTATGATGGGAACCTGCCCATGTCGGCAGAATGGAAACCTGCCCATGTGGGCGTGATTGGTACCTACCCGTGTGGAAGCATGCCCATGTGGGCGGGAAGGGAGCTTGCCCTTGTGGGCAGGATGGGAGCTTGCCCGTGCGGGCGAGATGGGAACCAGCCCATGAGGCAGGATGAAAGCTTGCCCATGTGGGCGGGATGGGATGGGAGCTTTCCCATGTAGGCAGGATGGGAACCTGCCCGTGTGGGCGGAATGGGAGCTTGCCCGTGCTGGCAGGATCGGAACCTGCCCATGTGGGCAGGATGGAAGCTTGCCCATGTGGGCGTGATCGGAAACCCGCCAATGTGCGGGTTGGGAGCTTGCCCGTGCGAGCGGAATTGAAACGTGCCCGTGTGGCCATGATGGTATCTTGCCCATGTGGGCATGACGGGAATCTGACAATTTGGGCGGGATGGGAACCTGCCCGTGCGGAGGGGATGGGAACCTGCCCATGTGGGCAGAATGGAAACCTGCCCATGTGGGCAGGATGGGAGCATGCCCGTGTTGGCGTGATGGGAACCTGCCTGTGTGGGCAGGATGGGAGCTTGCCCATTTGGTTAGTATGGAAGCTTGCCCATGTGGGCGGGATTGGAACCTGCCCATGTGGGCGTGATGAGAGCTTGCCCTTGTGGGCGGGATGGAAACCTGCCCATGTGGGCGTGATGGGTACCTTCCCGTGCGGGCAGGATGGAAGCTTGCCCATGTGGGCGGGATGGATGCTTGCCCATGTGGGCGTGATCGGAGCCTGCCCATATGGGCGGATGGGAGCTTGCCCGTGCGGCGGAAAGGAACCTGCCCCTGGGGGGCGGGATGGTACTCTGGATGGAAACTGCCCGTGTGGGCATGGGTGGTAGCTTTTCCCATGTGGGGCCATGACGGGAATCTGACAATTTGGGCGGGATGGGAACCTGCCCATTTTGCCGGAATGGAAGTTTACCCTGGGGCGGATGGGGGAAAGCTTGGCCCCGTGGGCGGTTGGGGGGAGGGAAGC